>JAODUP010000964.1:62500-142501 GCA_025642065.1 Paralvinella palmiformis | reverse complement strand
GAGATATGATCATATTTTCGAGTATTTGTCACTCATTTTTTTCTGAAATCGTTGAAGACGATTAATGTTAGTATCAGATATGCCACATAAGAGGATGTTACAATAGTCTATATGAGTTGCAACAAATGGATGGACCGAAGTAACGGGTTTTTATTGTGTCAAGAATGCTTTTAGATGTTCTTAAGATCGTAATAGGTTGCCGCTTATTGATGTGATATCTTCATACATATTAACACATTTTCTGACCTATTAAGGGTAATGGAAGATGCACCAATATGTAGTGCTGACGTTTGAGGTACTTAACATAGTGTTATGATGTCCCATAGATAATATCTGCCTTATTATCATTGACCATACTCCAAAAGCAGCAATACAATGAACAAAGACGGGACATTTAACTCATTGTCAGGAACAAGTGATATGTATACACAGCTGTGTGTCATCAATATGTAAATGACATTTAACTTTATATTGCTGCGCAGTGAGCCTAAGAGGATATGTTTACACTGTAAAAACTAGTTTCGAGAACTGATCCCTGTCATATTTAGGTTAACTTTATCAAATGCAGAAGAACAAATAATACTGGCTTAGCTTGATCACTGTTGAAGGGACCAAGACTGTTTAAATGCAGTGATCAGTTTCAGACAGTTGTGATTTATTGGGTTTTTGTTGAATAAATATTTATTTAGGTGAAAAGGAAATGCTCTTAATATAATTTTAGATACAATTACAGATTTGAAACAGGTATGTAAATGCCCAGATTATAATAGTCCAAACTGGTGTTTATTTTTATAATTAATTTGTTTAGAAAGGAAACTTTAATGACTAGAAATAACGATGTATCAACAATCTTTATAACTGTCCTTATCAGAACATCCTGAAACTCTTTCACAAACCATTAAGGCATAAAGTCCCCTCTCAGAAAGCACTAGATGACCTTTTCAGCATCTTTCTGATATCAATCCCTGTATCCATCATGATGGATATGCAGCGCTCTTCTACCAACAGTGCGAAGGATGTTTGCTAAAAGTTAACCGATTTTGTATGTTTGATATCTTTTGAAAGAAGAAAACTAACTGGGCCATATCTTTATCGGAGTTGATAATAGTTGGGTTGACAATAGTAGTTTTATGTAGACGATTATTCACAACACTTAAAACAGTCCTTTAATTTTCACTCACATGCATTGGCCTTTTTATAATATTCAGATTTTCCAAATGCAAATCTATTTTTAAATTGCAATTTATTGACGTAAAAGGCGAAATCAGGAAAATAGAAACTATTCCTAATCCACAGCGGTTTATTAAATACATGTTGGGTATCTTTGCAATCTGCATGTCTTCATAACATTGTGGAAATAGTGTTTTCTGCATTTCCTTTGTTCTTAAAGGTGCATGCTACAATGTACCTTAATATACTTTTATATAGATACATACACCAGGTGATATTCCAAAATCAAAGAGGAGACACCTGCTAACAGTAAAGTGGTACGATTGATGAAGAGACATACATTACAGCATCTCGATATGCAATTGGCAGCGTGCACTGTGGTGATAATTCCTTTTTAATAATAATTAAAACATTTATACTCTGATTCACGAAGTAACTAATTAAGTACTATCAGTATTTTATGACTCACCAATTGATTCAATGAATGTTTAATTGAATGAATGACTTACTGACATAATGAATGATTCACACACACACACACACACACACACTTTTAATAAATAACCAAATCACCTATCCACCCATTCATTACTAACTCGCTCAATCATTCAATGACTCACTCACTTTTTATTTACAACTAAACTGTTGTCTTGAAGAGCATTCGCTCTTTAACTTTCAACAAACTTTCCCAAACATATGACAATGCCGTGTCTGAGTCAGTAAACATGATTTAACGGTGTCAATGATACAGAGTCTCCGATTTTTCAAATTCATATTGTCCTCTTGGGTAGCTTGAATATCAACTCGACACACAACTAAATGTACCTTATTTCAGCTCCTCATGATAGAAATAGATAATTTCCTCAGTGAAAGAGAATTATCTGCCAGACGATAAAAGATTATGTTTATATGATATAAATAAGTCTAGTAGAATTTTTTTCCGGTAGAACAGTAGCCAAATAATTGGAAAGAACACAGAGACAAAAGTTAGATGCTGCTTAAATAGTAAATTAAGAATAGAATCTCGTTTTCTGGCATGTTACTTTAACAATCAATTAACCAAAACAAAATGTAACATTAACAAATACAAATTTGCAAAGTAAATATGCACTTACCTAACCACACATATAATCACCTGGATAGATATATGTACATAAACACAAGCCCTCTTAGACAAACGTAGAGAAGCAAGCTAAGAAATGGTAATTGTGTATCAGAATCAGAAATAACTTTGCTGACATTATGGCTTTATCTATTTGACTCTAAAATAAAACTTAGTATTACTTCTTATTGTAACATATATGTTCAAGCGGACATATTACAGTCTATAAGACCACATAGGAAATGATTATTTAAAACATATATTATATTTCCTGCCTCAACAGAATCAAAAAAGATAAATTACTTTATCGTACAAACCTCACACTTACAAATATTCACTGAATAATTGTTCCGAAATTAGGTCATATAAGTAATATAAGTGTTTTAATAGTCGCGATCCATAAACCATGGTGTACTTATCTGGTTAAATGTAATGCTGTTTACTTCATTCAGTTTTTCAGTAAAATGAAGATTCCTAATTAAAATGTCTCCTTCTACTAAGAATTTGATAAAGAATTAATATTTAGAATTAGAGAGTTCCTTTGTCTTATCTATTTCCTATACGTTGTTATATGAAATCAATAAAATTAATGTCCCTAGGTCACTGGATTAAAATTGTTATCTGGTGAAGGTGCTAAGGGTGATTTCTATCATCGTAATACACTTGGTGACCCCTGATGACAGATCAGTTATTTTGTCTGATCTTCGGCATCATCACTTTCCGAGCATAATTAACTTTTAACGTCAGCAGTGACGTCATCCACTATTGGATGCCGGTAACAATGGACCGAATGAACTATTGAACAGTAAAAACATGAGACAATAATACATGTTCGTTTCTTAGTAGGTAGATCAGCATCAGGGTATATCGTAAACTGTGCATTACATAATAATTTCTGATTGTTGGAATCAATAAAACATAATAGAAATTTGAATTCATTAGAAGGAAACACTTCATATTGGTGTGCAAAATAGATAAGGCACCAAAATATAATAATAATAATAATAATAATAATAATAATAATAAACTTCTATAGCGCCGATATAGTCGAAAATAAAATTAGCATCACGAAGATATTGATTTCACAGATTTAAAATGTTTTTGTAGATTCTCTAATAGAAAGCTAAACCATGATCCCACTCTAAAGATTTGAATGTTTCAAGTTTCTTGTATGTATCTGACAGAACATTATAATGTATCGCTGTGAGAAAGAGTAAACATCCTAACCATACAATAATACCTTCAACACTCATTTTACTTTTAGATGTACGTCGAGTGACAGACAATGAAAGACGATACCAAAGATAGCTGCTCATCTCCCCATAGCCTCATGTACAATGTGATGTCAACAAATAGCGTAATCCATCAACGAAAATACAAAAAGGCAATGACAGATCAGACTAATACGATAACTAGATAGATGACAGAACAGCTAACTTTCAAGTATGTTCATGATGGTGGCCAATAAGTCAGACTACCTCTTGTTATTGACATGTTCTAATTTGATGATCAATAGATTGGTGTATTTATAAAATAATGTACGATTAAATAAACGAGTGATTGGGGATTCACCCAAATAAATAATCAATAGCAACATAATTAGCAACAAACAATATCATCTGAAATATGTGTAATCGTGAAACTAATCGCTGATTACGATTACATTAACAATGTGATCGATTACGATTACATTGCATCTGGAAATGGTGATTACGACTACGATTACCTAAGATCATGTAATCTATTACATATAATATAATAATACCCCAAATAATATGTCTATTAACAATCTGTAATTATTTAAAAGATAATAATTATTTATCTGTGAAAGCAACCTTAAATAGGTGTGTTTAAAATTTCCAAGAGACGACGCATTTCTAATATTTGCCGGCAATCTATTCCACAAATTGGGGGCTGCAACACTAAACGCACAATCACCATATGACTTGAGCCGAGACACTGGCACCTGCAATAGTATCTGACTGGATGACCCGAGTTTTGGGGATAATTTTATGATTAGGTATTCTGGCGCCATATCATTAATAGATGTATAACTTATTAACACAATCTTGAAATGAATACGCTGTCTAACAGGTAGCCAATGTAGTTTTTGAAGAATTGGGATGATCATATTTTTCTAGTATTTGTTACAATGCGAGCTGCACTATTCTGAATTCGCTGAAGGCGATTAATGTTATAATCAGATATGCCATATAACAGGGAGTTACAATATAATCTATACGAGATGTAACAATGGCATGGACTACATTTTAATGACGTCACGATGGTGAGTAAACTGAGCATTCAGGTTGCCAATTCTAAAGCAGCTAATATCTGTGTTTGTGAAATATATATCACTGGGCATTCGCCGCCTCGACCTTTTTCCCCGGGCAAGACCAGTGCCGATGCTTTGGTATTAAATTATTTTAGGTAATTAATGAAGAGAAAAGCCTATTAACAATTCAGTTGGATTTGTTATTAAATATTAGGCTAATCAAAGGTAACTGCAATTAATTCCCCCGGTCAAAACAAAAATACTTCGCAGTGTGTTGACATGACCAGATATTCATCATCATAAATTAAATATAAATATAAATTAAATATAAATATATATAATACATCAAGATAACATCGGAGAGCTTCGAATGCAGAAAACCAACTCGCGAGTATTTGGTAGCGTAAACTTGAATGCGTCTCTTCATCATTTTAAAAGTAGATGGCAAGTAAAAATAACATAATAATCAGATATAGTTCTCTGTATGCGCATAAAAGCTATCATATTTATTCTGTGTGGATAATTTATATTATATATCTTGTTAACAAAGTTCTTCTACAAGATAATTTTATAAATTGGATCTATGGAATTCTTCCATCCATTTTAAAAGGAATGTATCTAATATTCATATTTCCATACGTAGGTGATCAAATCTAATGCATTTATAAAGTTGTATTCATTTTCAATAAATGCGCTATTTGGACAATGAAAATTATGATTCAGCTGATTTACTAGGAGAAAATCTTGAATACTGCAACACTACAAATTCTGAGCTATTGATTTAATTATCACAAATAAATTAATCCCGATTAGAAGTAATTTTATTTCCCATTTACTTGTGAAATGGATGACATCTGTCTGCAAAAGTAAATACTCTATATAGCATATATATAAATATATATATATATATATATATATATATATATATATATATATATATATATATATATATATAAAATAATAGAACTGCTTTTGTCAGGATAATTCAGGGAATTAGTTTGAATTACACGAGGAATCAAATAGATCAAACTTAATTTTGATTATGTAAGGATAGATCTTGATGGTTAACAAATTTATTTAAACCAGTAACTCATTGATAGGGAGCAATATTATAGGATAATATTTTAACTCCTTCTTTTGGAGCAAGAATTATTATGTTTTTACCGACAATAGGCCCCTTCTTTGCATTATTGGTTGTGTCGAAGCAGCTAAAAACTATCAAATTAGTAAACTAAAAACAAATCATGTCACACGAAGAAGACGGGGGGGGAGGATTCAGTACCTTTTCAAATTATATTCGATTGACTTCATTTGAGTTCGTTAAATATCAGATTACACAGAAGTCGAATTAAATATTTATTCGCGGAAATATGGCTAAGGATAACATAAATACTGAACTGAACACTGACTGTGGCTTGTTTATAATTTAAAAGTAACACAAGTAATTTTAAAGAAGACATTTTGTTGAGACTATGCAACAATGCAGCTACCACGTATACTGGAACTAATTTAACTGTAGCTGAAATACCTTTTAATCTTCTTTACGTATTACCTGCTGTAAATGTACAACCAAAGCTGCCAGTATTGTGTATAATGTTGGATACATCTTCCATTAAAAAATGTAAGAACTCTCAACCTCTAAGGAATCTTAATGTCAGTGAAGTTGCGATGACAACATCCCTAATCAATACACGTTTCTACATATAAAGTTTCGCTGGTGTTGGTATAAGAAAATGCACACAAATGATTAAAAGAAAATTGCTTTAGCACTAAGAATTGATTAACATTAATTGTTTTAAAACATAAATTATGCCGTTCATACAATAAATGAAGAAGAATGAGGTAAATAATTCTAAAAACAAGATTACCTTTAATATTTACTTGCTAGCATCACGTGTCACTACTCACTATAAGCTTAATAATATATTTGTAAAAAGTAATAAGTCAATTCCTTTGTCAACTATTTAGTCAAATATAGTTAACTACACAATAATGTTGTTCGTTAAAGTAACCAATTAACTTCGTGTTACTGCATGTGTATACATACGATAATTCTTTAAAAAAAGAAAATTACTTCTTAAGATAAAATATAGTTTAAAGAGATTCTTCTAAGAGTAAAATAAAATGGGATATAGAAATGTACAGATTATAATATGCATGGTTGTTCTTTGAATAATTACAAGATCTTTTAAATCGCAACTATACTTTTAGTATTCTTCTCTTGACATACAAATATTGTACATGCCAAACCCTGTGTGTCCCCAGTAACAATGAACAACTGATGCCCCTTTAGGAAAGTATATAACAAGTATGCCTTCCCAGTCCTCCTTTCGTATATCCTTTCTACAGTTTGTTTTATTTCAATCACCTGATTTAGGTTATAAAGGCAGAAAAATGATGCGATGTATAGCACTCCTTTTGTTATATATATCTTATATTTGTATGCACTAATTGTATGCAATAAGCAAGTTTACAAGGTTATTTCCTTAACATATCTTTTCGATAAAATGGGCTTTTTCAAGAAAGTGCATGGTGTTAGTTTTTTTCATTGAACTTATCCTTGAATGACAGTTTGTGGATGACGCCTGCAGGATGTTGTTTACATACGTGTTACCTAACCAGGAGTAACCAATCCCACACTAGAAGACACAATATTTCAAGCTGGAGCTTTTCATTCCACTATCTTTCATACTAAAAGGCAGATATAGAATTGAATTATTAATGCCAATATCTAAGATGTGAACTCATACAATATATATTATAAAGTAAGTCTGGTCAATGTGCTGACATTTTGATAACATTTAAGAGCACCGAATGTAGCACTGGAGGGTTCATCTAAAACTGAGATATTGGATAAGTAGTCCTGTATTGTAGAGGTAAACCCTCTATTTCTTCTTTCAAACTCAGAGAGATCTGCTATTTTTTCCAGCTTTGTGGAAATTGAAACATCAAACTTCGTTGTTTTAATTTCTTAAATAGCCTAAACAATTACAAAAGTAATCTTAGCCAAACTGATGTGAAAGCAAATGGAAGAATCATGCGATAGCTCAACAATATTTCCTCTATTGTAGGAAGGGGTTCTATCCGGATCCAGTAAAGTATAAAACTTAAAAGAAAATCACATGTTCACAAGTATAATCCTGAATCTAATATTTATTTACAAGTAGCTAGGGGTCTTCATATTTTAAAAACGATCGTGACATCAAGTTCAGTATTTCTGTTATTGTGTATTTAGGGCAAATGTATTACCTTACCAGCCATATATTCTCGTAATTTTAGCTAACTTTTATTATAGCTTCTTTCAAATTAAACATCCGCCTTTAGTTTAATATAATACATATTTTATTATCGATTTACACTAATCTCTCTATTCCGTGAAAACGTTCAGATATTGTACATTAATTTTAATATAATGAAGCCATTATTCTTTATATATCACGATTGGTTATCTGTTAAATTCAAATCACCTTCCTACCATGATATCAAAGAAAAGCAAGCCTTTCAAATATATCTCGGTAAAATAACACAATATTTCCCTCTAAAAAATATTGTATTATTATTAATATATATCTTGTGTCTAAATAGCTGACCAATGAATATGTGATGTAATAATATAGGTAATTTGATTTGTTTCATTTACATACTTCTATAAATGCTTACTAAGATAGAAATCCTGAATAGGCAAATACAAAATACCGTCCTTTTAACAGACATTATTTATGATCCGTCATTATTACAGATGGATGCATATTTTTAAGGAATTAAGTCTACAGGATGAATATGAGAATGATGCTAATTTTATGGATTTGGATTTTCCCTATTTTCTTTTCGTGCAATTATTCTATATCCATAAAGCAAATATGGTAATATTCATAACATTCTATTTACCAATCCAATATTGCAACGAGTTTATCTCCCTAGCTAAGAGCATTCCTATATCGATGTACGTGTTCCATTTCGATCAATAAAATCCTTTAATATGTCAAACAAGATCAACTAGAAAACTAAAATTGTTGATCGTGAGAGGACACTGAGGAATGCCAAATACCGAGATACCTAAAGTTATTCCTTAAATCTCATTGCCCTTGTCATGTCGACAAAACGTGTGATCCATCAGTAATTAAAAACAAATAGCTTGTGACTGATCACAAAGGTACGTGCAAAACCTGCTTGATAAAAGTGTCTCTAATTTATAATTAGCGTCAAGAAGTCGCAATCGACTGGAGACAAATATTAGTAATAGGACAAATATTTGAAAGTACCATCGGTAGACATGGATATTCCGTTATCAATTACTGGCAGGATCAATTCATTATTTCTACATCATACTGGTCTGCTAGAAATTTGTTTTCTATTCTTTGTTCAATTAATTTACTTATGATATATATATATATATATATATATATATATATATATATATATATATATATATATATATATATATATATATATAGGACGAGTATTTATAATAATATTCTATTTATTATCGATATACTTGGCTCGTCCCTAAACAAGATTAATATTAATTATCTAGATGTTTACCTTATCGTCTAATTTATCCTAATGCCTAATAAGAATTACCGTTAATTAACTTTATGCCACGTGTAATGTTACTAGTCATTTTCTAGCAATTCTAAATTAGCATAATTTCGTACAATCATCTTCGTGTCTAAACAAGTTAAGAAATCAGTTAGGTTGAAAAACAAAATTTCCATCTTGGCACTCTTCTGACGATATGCTAAATGTTAGATTGCTGAAGAAAATAAGATAAAAACAATGAATTTTGTCAGATAGAAAAGAAGTTGAAAGGACAGACGACAAGATAAACTCTAGAGATTTAGTCAATTTCAAGGAAGTGTGGAATAAGAACAGTAATAATAATAATAATAATAGTATTTTATATGGCGCCTTGTTCAACTTTAATTGCTATAACGTGATTAACATTGAAAACTTAATTAAAACATATTCTGAGCTCATGTAGATCAAATATATTTCATACACAATAAACTGGTTTAAAATTATAAATACGCCAATTTAAATGAATGGGTTTTAAGAACCTTACAAAATGTGTCTTTACTTGCCACGAGTTTAATATGGTTTGGCAACTCGTTCCGCAGCCTGGGAGCTGATGTTCGGAAGGATTTCTCCCCGAACATTGCTGTATGGTTTTTGTGTACCCTCAAAAGTGAATAGGACTCAGATCGGAGCATTATCCATTGTTTATATTTTTCGATCAGATCGCTTAGATATATTGGTGCTGTTCAACTCAATTCATTCTATGCATGGAAGAAGATCGTGTACAGTGATCTCAACCGTACAGGAAACCGGTGCAGCTGGAACAAAACTGCTGTTATATGTTCGCTTTGGCGAGTGCGTGTAATTAGACGTGCAGCAAAGTTCTGCACTCGCTCTAGGCGGTTTGTCTGAGATAGGGGGATTCTATATAACAATGCATTGCCATAGTCCAGTCGGGATATAAAAAGGGCTTCGACTAAAGTCTTGCGTGTCTCGTCATTTATGTACTCACAAATAAGTCCTATATTTCGTATTTGATAATAACAGTATTTACATATTGAGTTCACCTGCTTCCCATACCTAGAGTATTATCTAATATAACCACTATATTTCTTACAGACATGTAAACATTAATATACCTGGATCCTACCTTAATGCGAAGATTCTCAGTTTTATTTACATGTTGCTTGGGTGAGAAAACAATAAATTATGTTTTGTCCTTATTCAATTTCAGCATGTTGCTTTTCGTCCAAGTACTTGTTTACAATACAAGCTTCAATTGAATACCATTTATCACATGAATTCAAAGTCATATACACTTGACAATGATATTTAATATTATGTTGTTTAATCATTTTACCAACAGGTTTGGTGGACATACAGTAATTATTTGGTTCTAAAACGGATCCCTTTGGTACACCAAAAAGAAAACTTACTTCTGGTGATGTTTTATCCGCCACTGAAGATGATGATGATTGATGTTTTACGGCCACTTTTGTGCACAAGGAAGGCTAAATGGGCCGAGCGACTTCCAAAGGTAATGAGACGAAGTGAAAGACGAAACAACCTTCAGATATGCCCACGCCGGGATTCGAACACGGGTGGTAGTGATCTGTGGTCCAGCACGCTACCGCTAGACCACGGATGCGCCCCCTTATCCGCCACTGAAACACACCGACTTCTGTCAGTAAGTAACGGAATTACCCAAGTTAAACCCTTTTCCTTTATTCCAAAGGAGAGTTCTAAGCGCTTCGGAAGACCTGGATGAACGATTACGTCGAAATCTGCAGAAACATCAAGCATAATTAATGCAGTCATGGATCATTCATCACGAGCCTCAGCAATGTCACTGTGCACTTTCAAGAGAGCGGTTTCTGTTGAATGACCTATACAATAAGCAAACTGATAAACGTCATTAAGATCATTGTGCTCTAAGTGTTCTTCTATACGCCTTGCTACTACCGTTTCAATAAGTTTAGAGACGAAAGGAAGGTTAGAAAGAGGACGATATTTCTTCAACCCTTCCTCATCCAACCCAGATCTCTTAAGCAGTGGGGTTATGCTGGCTCATTTCAAACTCGACGGCATCACTGACACATCCAATGACCTATTGACAATGGCTGTTATCAGTTGTAGCAATTGATCCAGACATTTCTTCAAAAGCCAAGTGGGAATAGGATCGAAGTAACATGACGTGTTCGGAGACTTGATTATTATCTCCTTGACCTCAAAATATTTTGAGCAATCTTCCATTAAACATAAAATCTGCATCCACGGAAATATTGCAGGTGGCATTAGAGGTATCCGAAATGATCTTATTCCTGATAATTATTGTTTTCCTAGTGAAGTAATTGCCGAATTTGTCCGCCAGGAATTCAGCAGAGGTAAAATGTGGAATATTTACATTTGAGTTACTTCCCAACAAGTGCTTAGTTAATTTGAAAAGTTTCTTTTGATATTTTCCACATTCCTCTATCTTTATGGAATAGAAGCACTTATTCTACTCAAAGAGTAGTGTATTTATTTTTCTACAGAGATCGCTATATATTTCAAAATGCACCATTAAAGAAGTTTGGCGCCAGGTTCTCTCTACTTTCCTCAGAATGTTCTTAGCAGATCTAAGTTTATCGGAGTGTCAAGACGTTTTCTGGTCTCAACGTAATGAATTTTGGGCACGAATGTGCATGGTGATTTGTGATACTCTGGACACCTTTGTTATAGGCTTGTACCAACTCATCAACTAATCCCTCACAATCACTCAGGTGTTAAGACGACCGTAGATCCTCAATAAATTATTTAATATCTATGTCACGATATTTTCTGTATCTGATCCTTCTTTGTATGCAATCGGGCTTATCCATATTAATAATGAACTGTACAGCCAGTTGATCGCCGAATGGTTTCTCTTTGTTACTACTGAGACAAGGGTCAAATACAGAAGTTCCTACTATGATGGCACTTGATTCTCTAGAGATGAACAAATATAGTGTCTGGCTTCCTTTGTGAGTTGTAATGGTGACATGCTAAGTCAATTCGTATACATCTCTGTTGTCTCTGACATAGTCACCATGACAGTCAGTCCACCACCGCGTCTACCACTTTTACGAGAAATATGATTAAACTCATAACCAACTCATTTATGGTGAGTAGATCAGTGTCAGTTCCGAGCCACGTACCCGTAAGTGCACATATATCAATAACAGTGATACAATATAATCATTCATAGGTATGGCTTTATTCCTCAAGGATTCACCATTCGGACAACATACCGTTAAGGGGACCTCAATCTTCTAATCATCATGTATGGAGTAAGTTACGAAAATTAAAACTCCTTAGTAAAACCCAAGCATGTCTACGACGAGGGCACACAATAACTTTAATATGTTTAGATTTAAAATCGGAAGACGGTGTATTAATAAATGAATACACATTAAACAAAGACTTCTCCGGCTTATTGCCAGTTAAAGAAATAAGATTCCTGTTATTTACAATAGGTTTATTGTGATAGGCACTTTCTTTGTAGCTGGCAGTTGTTAATCTAACACATTTAATATGCCTAATTAACTTTCTGCCAGCCGTGGGTTCCCCGTCTTGTGCGATGACGCGTACGCCAACTTGTCAAAACAGTGGCCTTCTCTTCACACCTCGGTGCCGGCTGTTTTTCACGGCTTAATGGCTCTGCACAGGTATTAGAAGCGGATCCAGGACAATTCCCCACTCGAACAATTCCACACTGGACAATTCCCAACTGGGCAATAACCCATTTGGACAATTCCTCACACCATAATGACAATTGTGGACAATTCCCCACTATTACTTTTTTTATAAGTTTCTTTTACATGTTTAGTTCTGACTCCTGGTATATGGACGGAACATTCAATCTTACACCACTACTGTTCACTCATCTGTATGTGATCCGTTTACCGTTAGAG
Source organism: Paralvinella palmiformis (assembly GCA_025642065.1). Classification (NCBI taxonomy): domain Eukaryota; kingdom Metazoa; phylum Annelida; class Polychaeta; order Terebellida; family Alvinellidae; genus Paralvinella; species Paralvinella palmiformis. The sequence continues at coordinate 129,507 of JAODUP010000964.1, read as the reverse complement.
AATCAGCTGTGACCTATGGGTATGCGTTCCTGCCGAATAAGTATCAGTCCCCCTACGAGGAACTGTTCACTGCCATACAAGACAGATGTACAGAACTCGGTTTCCGGGCTGATCCCACAACCATCACTCTTGACTTGCAAGCTGTGGTTAATGCTGTGACGTCATCCTTCCGGCCTCAAGTCAACGTATATGGCTGCTTCTATCATCTAACACAGGACACATGGATTTGAACAACGATATAGAGAAGACGAGGAGGTGAAACTCTTCTGTGGCATCCTAGATGGACTCGCCTTTTTATCAGTGGATGCTGTTCCTGGAGGTATGACATATCTACGGGAACATACACGAAGACTCGAACCTCTCCTGGACTACTTTGACAACAACTATGTGACCGGAGCATTCCGTCGTATTCAACCCCCACAACTTCCAAATGGATCCATCCCTCCACTTAGGATGCGTCGCATGCCTCCACCTACATGGAACGTCAATTCCAACAACACATGCGAGAGATGGAACAACGTCTTTGAAAAGCTAGTTGGGCATGCTCTGGAGAGCCATTGATAGCATACGGAAAGATCAGGCTTAGGATGCCATTGCCCTACTATGTCACTGTCCTGGACTTACTTAGGGGCATTGGCCATTGTGTAAGAATTAAGTAAATAAATACGTTTTATATGTCAATACTAATGAAATTTATTGTTCGTTAACCTTTAACAAAAAAAATACTAATTCGTGGAGTGTGGAATTGTCCGAGTGTGGAATTGTCTATGTGGGGAATTGTCTGTGTGGGGAATTGTCTGGGTGGGGAATTGTCCTAGTGGGGAATGGTCCAGTGGGGAATTATCCTATTACCACGACTGGCTGCCCACAACAACTTACCGACATTTTTTTAAATAAAACTGATCTCATGCAACGGATGGAAAGTTACAATTTCACTTCCAGCTGCAGATCAATGATTTATGAACATTCATCTACCATTATGGAGATTTATGAAGCCAGACCTAACACTTAAACTGCATAAACAGAATTACTGATCGAAGTTTACCACCGCTGCTACTATTATTAGTACTGCTACTATCACAACTATTATTACGTCTACTGCCACTGCCACTACAAATACTAATGCTGCTCTTACTATTATATTATACTTACTACTACAGTTACTAATTTATGTTTTACCTTAAAGGTCATCGCATTTTTGACGTCCTAGTCAGTAAGTATATTTTTTTCTTTGATATAGATTATAAACATGGTATATTTCTGACATAGATAACAATTAGTAAGTTAATTAAGACATTCTTAGAGACATACCACACTGAAACAAGTAACTGATGCTGATAAACAATGTCGACTGCACTCTGAATCACATAATAATTTAAGTATGTTACAAACATATTTCCAGTTTACTTTGTGATTTGTATTGCACTTGAAGTGAGTTCATAGACACTGTCATGAAATATAAGCGCTAGTAGCACTTGAATTAGTTAAATAGTCAACAGAAGAATATAAATAAACATTAACTACCAATATGATAGATTTAATAATTAATGCATCATGATGTCTACAAGGTGATGTATATGTGGATAGTTACGTAGAAAGTGTTTTACAAACTATCAATGTAATATATACGGGAACTTAAAATATAATGTATTAGTTGTGTTTTTCTAATAATAATAATAATAATAATATTTCCCCTATAACTCGCTATTTCGTTGGATTAAATGTCATGAAAATCCAAATATTGTCAGAACTACTACTTCATCCACTGAATGTTGTCAGAGAATTCTGGTAATTGATATATCTGTAACAACGTTGACAGGATTTACATTCGTCATCTAGACATTGGTAATGTTCTTATAAATACTATGATATCTAAGTAAGGGATTTCCTTTAAGCCACTCACACATATTGAGACGGATTGGCTGTTGTTTTGACAAACGTAATCCTTAATCAGTTTTTCATGGTACTGATCAGTAATTCTACATTTCCTAAGTGCCGTTCTTCAGTGATAAACGTCTCTAAGAGGTCAAACGGGGATGTTTTAGCAACCAATATATAGCTTGTAGTTGTAGGAAAGAGTTAACATCAGGGAAAGGTACAGTCTCGCTTTGTTGCATACACTATTTATAACTGGAGCGATCGATGAATAAATTTAATTTCTGATTATGAATAACTTACAACGTCTCACACCATCACTCGTGCTCTACCTCATTAAATACTCAATTACTAGTTATATACAAGTAAAACCCGTCTGAGATAACATATATATGATGATGTCCCCGAATTCATGTATCTAATCATTCACATTTTACGTTCCAACACATTTATTCTAACCCAAAACAATACCATATATGAGTCGAGAAACATGATGCTCATTACTCATATTGACTTGTTGGTTAGCTTAAATATCATCTGGACACAGTAACACAAAGATCTTCATGTTGACATTTTATGGTAGTCATATCAGTAAACGCGATCAGCTGTTAGACGATAATATAACCTATGTGTATGAAGTGGGTAATTCAGGTTTAAGTAAGGTAACTAATTAAACATTCGTTATTGAGTTTCTCTCCGATCTAGGGTGGAAAATTACGTACGTAATTGAAAAGAACACTATTAGACAAAGATTAGTCGTCGAGCCGCCGATGGTAGATTAAAAGGGGTATGCTATTTATTGTCGTGGTCCTTAAACCTTCATTATAATCAGTGAAACAAGAGCAAATGAAACATAAGAACATTAATCTGTACACTTTGGGGATCATCTACCTGGTTCACTTCTAATGTTTCTGTCCACACTGGTAAGTAAATATTTCAACACCCAAAAGAACACGTAATCACGTGCACAGATATACGCACAAACACACTAAACACAAACACAGAGAAACAAGCTAAAGAATGATAACTGTTTCTGGGAAGCAGAAGTACATTTTCCGACTCATGGCATATATCATTAGACTTTAAAGTAAGACTTCTTCATATCACAACAATGGCCTTGAACCCGGACAAAATATCATCTATAACACCGTATAGTTCATGATCGATAGCAACTATGTAATGTTGGCAGCCTTAACATAACAAACAGTCGTAAACTAGTTCATGTTCTGTTTCACGAACTTCGCATTTAGTTAAAACCCACAATATACATAAAACACATCACAAACTAATAAATCTTCGTGTTTTGCATTACGTTCCATTGTTTCGTTGATGACAACGAAGATTAGTGGGACATCCTTCAAACGACTCGTTCTACTAGCAACTTGACCTAGCAATTCAACGTATATAACCGGGGAGCTTCTTTGTCTCATCATTTTGGCAGACATAGTCTTATATGAAATCAATTATATTAATGCACTTAGGTCACTGGATGTGCATTCTTTATCTGGTGAAAGAGCCAAGGGTGACTTCTGTAATGAGAATACAATTGGCGACCTCGGTTGGTTTCAGATAGTAATACGTACGGAGCCTAATTGCCGATTAGCCTCGACGTTCTCCATTAATGTAATTCGCAAACAACGCACCGAATCAACTTTCGAACAGTAATAAGTTTGGAATGGTGAGCCCTGTTCGTCACGTGACAGGTAGACTAACATCAGGAAACAGAATAGATATATACTTTTTCCTTTCTTAATATGCCCGCATCCCCCATCCAGTTATTTCTTACTGTAAGCATCATTTAAAGAATTTGGCATTATTAGAAGAGAGCACCTCGTATTGTTCCGCAAGATATATAAGGAATCAAACTATAACTAGAATTACCAAGATTTTAATGTAAATTCGCGAATTGGAAGCTAATCCATAATCACCACGTCAACATTTGAAAATTTCGAGTATCCCATTGAATATTAGAATTTATCACTGCGCGAAAGAGTAGACATCCGCGCCATACTATAATATATATTCAACATGCATTTCTTTTTCTTTTAGCTGTACGTGGAGTGACATAAAGAAATGGTGATACCAGAGATAGCTACGCATATCCCTTCAGCCTCATCAACCATGTGATGTCAACAAGTAGCTTCATCCATCACCGACCTGAAAAGAAACCGTTACGGAGAATGATAATACTAGCGAAACCCGATATATGACACAACAGATAACGTTGATGTATACTCGCTGATGATGGCAGCCAATATGTCAGACTACCTTGTGTTATTATCCTAATGTGTTGATGAATAGCTGGAGTGTGTATCAAATAATAATTGAATGAAATTGGAGAGAGAGATTCAGGTATATAATTAAACAGCCAGCTGTAAATAACTACCTACACACACACACACACACACACACACATATATATATATATATATATATATATATATATACTCATACATACGCTCAGACAAATACTCACACACACTTGGGCACATACACGCACACATACACACACACACACCTAGGTGCTCAAACAAACATTACGCACATACACACACACACACACACCTATATTCCTCTAACAGCATTACGTCGGCTTTATGGTATTGCGTTATTTTGCCTTTTCGTATGTTAGCTAAAATTGGTCGAGTATATAGTATATTGTAGATTTCCATGTTATAGTAAACAACCTAAGGTTTGTACTAATAGTGACTGGCCAACATTCATCTTTTGGTGTCATGGATAATCTAAAGAAGAATACATTTACATCGTACGAAGCATACGGATCAATTTGATCATCTCTTTCGGAACCAATTCATGTATTCAATAAAGTAGTAGAACCTTGTCCCCCATCAGAGAAAGTCGAGTCCTCTTTGTTAAATATTTGCACTCTTTCAACTGTTTTTCTAATGATCAATTGAGGGTAAAACCGTGACAAAAACTTTCTTATCATCTGATCTAGCAAGTATAAATTATTGTGTATGCAAATGTCATAATGTTAAGATGTGCATATATCATACATGATTGTTATCAAAATTAACCATTTATACCACGAAAACAAAATTGTGTAGGTTCTAGGAAAAACAGCAAATCAATGAACCTGTTATTTCCGTAATGGCCACGAAATGCTGTGATATGTCGAGGTTGATGTCACAATGGACATACTATGTAGATATCAATAATTATTGATTAAGTGGGATGAAACAACTAGCTATATATCAGATTATTTAGTCGGTTTAAACATTATTTATTATGATATATATATATATATATATATATATATATATATATATATATCATTCTCTTCATCTCTATCTATCTATCTATCTATCTATCTATCTGTCTGTCAGCCATGATTATCTCTCTCTTCTTACTCTCTCTCTCTCTCGTCACTCGTTCGCTCTCTCTCTCTCTCTCTCTCTCTCTCTCTCTCTCTCTCTCTATATATATATATATATATATATATATATATATATATAATATATATATAATATCAAATTCACGAAAAGGTCAAGTTTCGTTGGACAAAGTAACTGACAGAATATTTAATTTCTAAGAAATAGCAACATAATAACATTACTGGATACCTTTATTCGAAAATGATACATCCTATCCTAATCCAAGATGATTCAATTATTTTTGTATTAAATTTAGTTTTTCATGGTAATTGCTGAAAATGGATATCCTTAACAATAACGGGTATCAATAACATGAAAGAATATTAGATCAAATGCTATCTAAGACGTATTTTACTAATTTATATAGCCATATACTTATTTCAGTCATACACTCATAGTAAATACCTCATAATAATGGTATTAATTCGTTGTCTCATACATACATGTATAAATGCTGACTAATTCGGAACACTTCGGGAAGCAAATAGAAAAATCCTGATTCCTTTTACAGACAGAGCTGATGATCTAACGAATTATTAAATATTAGCTTTAAGTAAGACGATCGGGTAAACATTAGAACAATGCTGATTTTAAGGGTTCATGATTTCCTTGTTCTCGTTTCAGGCAATTAATCTAAATAAATAAAAATAACAAACATTCCAACCTTCCTCATTGTATACGTACACATCCAATATCAAACGCAAATATGTACCTGCCTGTGGGCTGACGTAAGTGAGTGTATGTGTAAAATCCATAAAATTCCTTAATATGTCAAACAAGATAAACTAGCCAAGAACAATTGTTGCTAGTCAGGTAATACTAAGGTACAAGATGCCTATCGTTCTGCCTTAAACCTCATCAACCATTTGATGTCGACAAATTGTGCGATCCATCACTAACCTAAACAAATAAACAGTGATTGATCATAACTGTACGTGAAAAATGTGTTTGATAAAACTGTCTCTGATTTGTCATTGTCACCACTAAGTGCTGAACACACATCTGATGTCCACCTGAAGTTGTTTAATAATTACAATGACTCATAAATACACCTTTTTTAATAAATCAACAATAATGTTCAGCAAAAATTGATATTCTATTTGGCCATTTCTGGTAGAATTAGGCCATTGTTCCCACGTGTATTTGATAATGATCAGTTGATAACTTATTTTCTATTTGTATCATTATGGGATGTTCGGGAAACGAAGCAGTATCCTAAAATTCCTAAATACAACTAGTTCACAAAAACAACGTAACAACATTAGCCTTAATGCAATACTCCGGTTACTAAGTTATGTCTGTAAATGTCTAGGTCAGTGGGTGATTGATTAATAGTTATTTAATGAGTGAGTGAGATGCTGAATGACTGAATCGGTGAGCGATGTTAAATAAATACCCGATCTATCGCACAAACATTCATATACACATATTGATATATACAGAGGGTGTACTCGTTCACTCAAACAAACACAATATACTAATGTATGTCGGACCCCAGAAACAAATTCGTATATACATTTATTTCCAATTTTTGTGTAGGTGCCTGTATATTCGTGCCTGTATGTTCGTGCATCTATGTTCATGCGTATGTATGTGTGAGTCTGAGTGCCCGTGGGTGTGTGCGCACGCGCTTGCGGGGACACACTAATAACAGCTATATGATAGATTATTTAAACTGACTGGCACTTCTAAGAAGGTGCACCCAGTTTTAAACACATAGGGAACAAAATCATTTCCACTAGCTGAGAGAATGTAATCTGTGTAACATGTATGCCTTTTCTTCTCGTTAATTACTATATAATGTAGTAGCTCATGTAATATTTCGTAAATTAAAAGGTATTCTTCATATACCAATATGTTAATATATTTTCTTTATTATTTCTAGGAGTAGCTTTCAGAGAGGTTCGATATTTCGTAATTATCTCCTCCATCGACCCATTAACATGCATTTACTTCAGTACTCCAGGTTTGTTCAAGTCTGAACAGATCCCGAATCACATATATTTGTATAGATACCTAATAAACAGAAATTACGGTTTGCATATATATTAATTATAAGAAACTATGCCACATTCAAGAAGGTGTTTAGTCTTCCAGATACAGACTGCAAAAAACTTAAAAGAACTCGGCGATCACTTCTGCCGCTAGAGGGCAGGAAAGGACTCTATCTTGAAATAAATCATTCCGATTTCTGTTATACTCATTGAAAACCCCTGATAATGTACGTGGTATATTAAACATACTATTTGTTTTATTTGGCCTCTATCCTGAGCTCACCTAAAATATAGTGTGGATGATCAACTTCTAGAGGACATATGGTAATTAGGTATATATATATATATATATATATATATATATATATATATATATATATATATATACAACATTCTTGTTGAATTGGTTTTTGTACGATAGACGCTTAGTGTGTGAGGAAATCTGAGTATCTACTACTGGAAAATAGACACCATTTACATGAGGTGAATCAATCATTTGTTAAGTTGCTTCTTTAAGATACAATAACGGATGTAATTATATTAGTCCGGATGATTAAAAGGTCAGGCCACGAATATGTGATAGAGAAATAGCGGGTGTTATTTGATACTAAAACAATTATACTGTATTAGGTGAAAGATAACACTGTCAGTCCTGACTTATAATTGTTGTCAGCAATTTGGGACTTTCTTTTATATCAGTATTTGATCAAAACCGAGAGAAGATTGAAACAATGTTATTTTAGGAGCATTTGTTGATTGGAACAATCAACTATATTATTATTCTGATTAAGAGCGTGGAGTTTGCTAAGGTTTTAAATCATATTATTATTCTCTTTTTTATTTCATGCGCACATGAACTTTGAATCATCAGAAATTCCGAAAATATTTAATCACATTCCTGGATACCCCTTTCAAAAATGAATGCCAAATTATTTATTTTTGCATGAAGAAAGACCACCAGATAAACATCAGAATCGCGCAACTTTTACAGGTTAGTGATTTACCTGTTCTCGTTTCAGGTAATTATTCTAACTGCAAAAATAACAGACATTCCAACCTTCATCATTATATACAAACAAATCCAATACCGTAACGAATATAAGTAACCGGCTTTGGGCATTGTAAATGAGTGAATGTGTAACATATTATGTGATCAATAAAATCACTTAATATGTCAAACAAGATAAACTAGCCAACACAAACTTGCTGGTAGACAGGCGATGCTAAGGAATGCAAAAGAACAAGATACATACCGTTCTTCCTTAAACCGTATCAATTATGTGATGTCGACAAATCGTGTGATCCATCACTAACCTAAACAAATAGACAATGACTGATCACAATTGTACGTGCAAAATGTGTTTGATAAAACTGTCCGCGATTTATCATTGTCACCACTAAGTGCCGATCGAATAAAAGCCATTTTTCTAATAGCACACACACAGCACACATACTTTTTTTAATAAATAAACAATTATGTTCAACAAAAATTGATATTCCATTTGACAATTTCTGTCAGAAGTATTTGATAATTTTCCGTTGGTAAATTATTTTCTATTTGTATTATTACTCGGTGTTCGGGAAATGAAACAGCATACTAAAATTCCTATATAAAACTAGTTCACAAAACAACGATAGAATAAATGACTAAATTTAATACTTAGGTTACCAAGTTAAGTCTGTAAATAAATGGGTGACTGGGTGATTGGTAAATAGTTCTTTAATGAGATAGTGAGATGCTGAATGACTGAGTCGGTGAGTAATGTCAAATAAATACCCACTCCATCACACAAACATACACACACACGCGCATACACACAGGTAGATACAGAAGGTGTTCTCGATAACTCATGCAAACACAATATACTAGTGTATGTCAGATCTTAGAAACAAATTCGTACTTAGTAATTTTTTCTTCAATTAGTTGTATGTGCTTGTTTGTTGTTAGTATGGTTGTGCATATGCGTATGTGAGTCGGTGCGCATGCGCGCGTGCGGACAACACTAATTACAGCTATATTATAGATCACTTAAGCTGATTGTCATCAATAAGGAGGTGCATCTGGTTTTATACACATAGGGAACAAAATACTTTCCACTAGCTGAGAGAATGTAATCTATGTAACATGTATGACTTTTCTTCTGCTTAATTACTAAATAATATAGTACCTCATGTAATATTTCGTAAATTAAAAGGTATTCTTTATATGCCAATATATTAATATATTTACTTTATTATCCCTACAAGTAGCTTTCAGAGACTTTCAATTTTCTAACTAACTCCTGTATTGACCCATTAGGATGCATTTGCTTCCGTATTCCAGGTTGGTTAAAGTCTAAACAGATCCCGATTGGCATATGTTTGTTTAGATAGATACCCAGTAAACAGAAATGACGGTTTCTATATAGCGTAATTATGAGAAGTCATACAAGATATTAAACGGTGTATAGCTTTCCAGATAAAGACTGCATAAATTAAAAATAAATCTGACGAACAATTCTGCCGGTAGAGGGCAGAACACGTCTCTATCCTGAAAGAAATCATTACAACGTCTGTTTGAACCAATGAAAACCCTTGATACTGGATGTGGTGTATTAAACTGATTATGTGTTTTCTTTGGTCTACGTACTGAGCTCAGCTAAATTATAATGTGGATGGTCAACTTCTTGAAGACATATGATAATTAGGCATATATATACAAAATTATTGTTGAATTGTTTTTTGTACGATAGATGCATAGTGTGTGGGGAAATCTGATTATCTCCTGCAGGAAAATAGACACCATTTACATGGGATGAATCAATCATTTGTTAGTTTGCTTCTTTAAGCTACAAGATGAACGATTAGGGATGTAATTAGATCATTCTGGATGAGAAAAAGGTCAGGCCATGAATACAGGATGGAAGTATAGAGGGTGTTATTCCCTACCAAAGATATTATTGTATATTAAGTGAAAGATAACACTGTCAGTCCTGACTTATAATTGTTGTCAGCAATTTGGGACTTTCTTTGATATCAGTATTTGATCAAAACCGAGAGAAGATTGAAACAATGTTATTTTAGGAGCATTTGTTGATTGGAGCAATCAACTATATTATTATTCTGATTAAGAGCGTGGAGTTTGCTAAGGTTTTAAATCATATTATTAATCCCTTTTTTATTTCATGCGCACATGAACTTTGAATCATCAGAAATTCCGAAAATATTTAATCACATTCCTGGATACCCCTTTCAAAAATGAATGCCAAATTATTTATTTTTGCATGAAGAAAGACCACCAGATAAACATCAGAATCGCGCAACTTTTACAGGTTAGTGATTTACCTGTTCTCGTTTCAGGTAATTATTCTAACTGCAAAAATAACAGACATTCCAACCTTCATCATTATATACAAACAAATCCAATACCGTAACGAATATAAGTAACCGGCTTTGGGCATTGTAAATGAGTGAATGTGTAACATATTATGTGATCAATAAAATCACTTAATATGTCAAACAAGATAAACTAGCCAACACAAACTTGCTGGTAGACAGGCGATGCTAAGGAATGCAAAAGAACAAGATACATACCGTTCTTCCTTAAACCGTATCAATTATGTGATGTCGACAAATCGTGTGATCCATCACTAACCTAAACAAATAGACAATGACTGATCACAATTGTACGTGCAAAATGTGTTTGATAAAACTGTCCGCGATTTATCATTGTCACCACTAAGTGCCGATCGAATAAAAGCCATTTTTCTAATAGCACACACACAGCACACATACCTTTTTTAATAAATAAACAATTATGTTCAGCAAAAATTGATATTCCATTTGACAATTTCTGTCAGAAGTATTTGATATTTTCCGTTGGTAAATTATTTTCTATTTGTATTATTACTCGGTGTTCGGGAAATGAAACAGCATACTAAAATTCCTATATAAAACTAGTTCACAAAACAACGATAGAATAAATGACTAAATTTAATACTTAGGTTACCAAGTTAAGTCTGTAAATAAATGGGTGACTGGGTGATTGGTAAATAGTTCTTTAATGAGATAGTGAGATGCTGAATGACTGAGTCGGTGAGTAATGTCAAATAAATACCCACTCCATCACACAAACATACACACACACGCGCATACACACAGGTAGATACAGAAGGTGTTCTCGATAACTCATGCAAACACAATATACTAGTGTATGTCAGATCTTAGAAACAAATTCGTACTTAGTAATTTTTTCTTCAATTAGTTGTATGTGCTTGTTTGTTGTTAGTATGGTTGTGCATATGCGTATGTGAGTCGGTGCGCATGCGCGCGTGCGGACAACACTAATTACAGCTATATTATAGATCACTTAAGCTGATTGTCATCAATAAGGAGGTGCATCTGGTTTTATACACATAGGGAACAAAATACTTTCCACTAGCTGAGAGAATGTAATCTATGTAACATGTATGACTTTTCTTCTGCTTAATTACTAAATAATATAGTACCTCATGTAATATTTCGTAAATTAAAAGGTATTCTTTATATACCAATATATTAATATATTTACTTTATTATCCCTACAAGTAGCTTTCAGAGACTTTCAATTTTCTAACTAACTCCTGTATTGACCCATTAGGATGCATTTGCTTCCGTATTCCAGGTTGGTTAAAGTCTAAACAGATCCCGATTGGCATATGTTTGTTTAGATAGATACCCAGTAAACAGAAATGACGGTTTCTATATAGCGTAATTATGAGAAGTCATACAAGATATTAAACGGTGTATAGCTTTCCAGATAAAGACTGCATAAATTAAAAATAAATCTGACGAACAATTCTGCCGGTAGAGGGCAGAACACGTCTCTATCCTGAAAGAAATCATTACAACGTCTGTTTGAACCAATGAAAACCCTTGATACTGGATGTGGTGTATTAAACTGATTATGTGTTTTCTTTGGTCTACGTACTGAGCTCAGCTAAATTATAATGTGGATGGTCAACTTCTTGAAGACATATGATAATTAGGCATATATATACAAAATTCTTGTCGAATTGGTTTTGTACGATAGATGCATAGTGTGTGGGGAAATCTGATTATCTCCTGCAGGAATATAGACACCATTTACATGGGATGAATCAATCATTTGTTATTTTGCTTCTTTAAGCTACAAGATGAACGATTAGGGATTTAATTAGATCAGTCTGGATGAGAAAAAGGTCAGGCCATAAATACAGGATGGAGGTATAGAGGGTGTTATTCCCTACCAAAGATATTGTTGTATATTAAGTGAAAGATAACACTGTCAGTCCTGACTTATATTTGTTGCCACTGAGAGTTGCGACTTTCTTTAATGGCAATATTTGACAAAAACTGAGAGAAGATTTGAAAACCATTATTTATAAAGAAACTTTGTTGTTTGAAACAAACATATTTATTGTGGTTCTCATTAACGGCCTGAAGTTTGTAAATGATTTAAATGCATTTTTGTTTTATTTCACGTGCGCAGGAACTTTGAAACATTTGAAATTCCGCAAATATTCAATCTTATTTCTGAATTCCTTTTTCGAAAATGATACACATTATCTTTACCCAAAATGATTCAATTCCTTCTAATTTAATTTAATTCCTGGCGGTTATTTCAGAAAGACAATGCCAAGTTATAAAGATGGATGCGAATTTCAAAAGAATTATTTATCATATGTATGAAGGAAGACAATCAGATAAACATGATAATGGTACTAATTTTACAAGTTCGTTATTTACCTGTTCTCGTTTCAGGTAATTAATCTAAATGCAAAAATAACAAACCTTCCAACCTTCATCATTATATACGCACAAGTCCAATACCGTAACCAATATAAGTAACCGGCTTTGGACATTCGTAAATGAGTGAACGTGTAACATCTTATGTGATCGATAAAAACACTTAATATGTCAAACAAGATAAACTAGCCAACACAAACTTGCTGGTAGACAGGCGATGCTAAGGAATGCAAAAGAACAAGATACCTACCGTTCTTCCTTAAACCGTATCAATTATGTGATGTCGACAAATCGTGTGATCCATCACTAACCTAAACAAATAGACAATGACTGATCACAATTGTACGTGCAAAATGTGTTTCATAAAACTGTCTCCGATTTATCACTGTCATCACTAAGTGCCGATCAAATAAAAGCCGCAATTTCTAATAGCACACGACTTTGACTTCCATCTGAAGTTGTTCAATAATTAGAATGATTCTGAAATACATTTTCTGAAAGATGAACATTTACGTTCAGCAAATATTGGTACTGCATTTTACAATTTCTGTCAGATGTATTTAATATTGTTTTTGATAACTCATTTTCTATGTGCATCATTAAGCTGAGTTCGGGAAAGAAAACAGTATCCCAAAATCCCTATATACAGCTAGTGTATGGTAGCTCATGTGATATTTGGTAAATTAAAAGGTATTCCTCATACACCAATATATTATTCTATTTGTTTTATTATCTCTAATAATAGCATTCAGAGAGTTTCCATTTCCTAATTGTCTCCTATATTGAGCCATTAACTTTCATTTGCTTCAGTACTACCGGTTTTGTTACAGTCTGAACAGATCCTGAATGACATAACTTTGTTTAGATTGATACCCAGTAAACAGAAATGACGGGTTGTATATATAGTGATTAGGCCGCATCTTAAAAGGTATTTAGTCTTCCAGATAAAGACTGCATAAAATAAAAATTAACCCGACGAACACTTCCCCTGGTAGGGGGCAGGAAATGACTCTATCCTGAAATTAATCATTACGAGGTCTGTTTGACTCAGCGAAAACCCTTGATACTGGATGTGGTATATTAAACATAGTATTTGTTATATCTGGCCTCCATCCTGAGCTCAGCTAAAATATAGTGCGGGTAGTCAACTTATAAGAGACATATTTTAATTACGCCTATATAAAAAAAATCTCGCGTGGATTTCTGTACGATAGATCCTTAGTATGCAGGATAATCTGATTATCTCCTCGATGAGAACAGATACCATTCACGTGAGATCAAGCAATCATTTGTTACTTTACTTCTTTTGGCTACAAAGTGAACGATTGGGAATGTAATTAGATAAGTCTGGATGAGGAAAAGGTCAGGCCACGAATACGTGATGGTGTAATAATAGAGAGTGTTATTCGCTGCCAAAGCAACTGTAGTGTATTTGGTAAAAGATAACACTGTCAGTCGTGACTCCTAATTGTTGCCGCTGAGTTGGGGCTTTCTTTAACGTCAGTATTTGACAAAAACCACGAGAAGATTGAAACAAGGTTATTTTTAGGAAACGTTGTTGTCTGAAGGAACCTTATTTATTGTGATTCTGATTGAGGACGTGAAGCTTACTAATGGTTCAAATTAAACTAATATTCCTTTTCTTTTTATTTCACGTGCACAACAACTTTGAATCATTGGGGAAAAAAGCACAGGGATTAACATGTATGTGAGGAAGCGCGATATATTCTTGAAAGTTAGTCTATTTATATAGATAAATATATATTGGCTTATTTATTTCAAATTTTCAAAAATAAATAAAAAGGACTTTGAAAGATTTTAGATTACTTCTTAATGCATAGGTTTACTTGTAGTTAATTAAGTTCTTAACTGGTTATTTACAGTTGTGTGTATTGCTAAGTGTCTGGATGAGTATTTAAGTGCTTAAGAAGGACATTATTATGAAACAATCAGCTAACAGTGAGTCAGACAATTAGATATGAAAATTGGGTGGGTTGGAATTGAGTTCAGATTTTTATAGTATAGAATTATATTAACATCTAAAGCGATATTACCTATCGTTTCACAATCTTCCTCGATCTGTTCTGTGTCTAGTTTAAATGTAAACTCACAGCTAGATTAAAGATTAAATAAACATTGTAATTAACAAACTAATAACTCCTAAATAATGGTAATTTGTAGCTTTCTCATATTTGCCAAAGTCATATATTTAGTTACTGTTCTCCGAATCCTCATAATAGAAAACAGTATTTCTCTCGAGACCGCAAATATCTCGTTAAGCTCTATGCCATCCTGACCATTAGCTAAATATATCTCTCTGTGACTTGTTCTTCCTGAGTGAGGTGACATATGACATCACAAATAGAATTATATATTTGAAGATAACACACTCCATCTGCATTAATCTATTTCATATGGTAGATATACGTCATAAATAAAATATTCGTTATCCGGCTTCGCTAGAATACTGGACTCTGAGTAAATAACAAAGTAACCACGGCATGAAATATGAAGACTAAAAGACGATGATAACACCAAATATTACACCACAGGTATTTAAATTATCGTTATATTTTAGCTTTATTCTGTTTGGAAATAAGACAAATGTACATTCGATAACATAAACCAAAGTGCCATCACAGAATTAAATCCTTAATTATATGTTTATGTATTCAACAACAAGCGAAGACCCACATAAAAATAGGAAAAAACAGTCAAACGGATAAACCTACATCAAGTCACAAATACATAATAAAAATAACCCAAACAGAACCATGTAAATCAAATTTCTTCCCAAAAATCGATGTGCGCAGACGCCATCACACACAAACACCGATATATATATATATATATATATATATATATATATATATATATATATATATATATATATATATATATATATATATATATATATATATATATTATATATTTGATATTAAATATTTCGGTCTGCTGTAATTTATGGTACTTATGGGGAAATAACTTTAATTAAAACTAATTAGCAGGTTCCACTCTACCTATATAACTAATATTCTTAATTCTAACTCATTTTTGTATTATAATAAATTAGTAGTAAACTATAATTTAATTAACTCACAAATTAATAAATGGTATTTATTTCCTGATTTTTCTTGAACTTAATTAAAACCATGATACGTTCTGACATCTAATCGATCCATTTATGACAAATCTCAGATTGTATCTCAGAAGCAAACCAACAATATTATTCCCAGTCTATTTGTTGTGGTAATAACCAGAATATAAATTATATTCTCGTTCACCGCTTTCTGGACTGAAAATAAACCAACAAGGCATTTGTTGTTATATATAATCTCTAATTACGAATCCAAGCAAATAACAAATATTAATTTATGGAGTTAATGGAGATATACTTGTCTGGTTAATGAAAGTTCCTCTGATTTAACGAAGACGTACCGATTCCTTCATTAAATTGAAAACTATTTCCCTGTACTGGCCTCATGACCCAACGAGGCCAAATGTAGGACGGCGTTGTCAATTTGTCGGGTCTATATGACAGACCGAGTTTCGTAAGAGGACGATACAATTAATGTTCCTAGGTTACTGGTGGAGCATTTGTTATTTGGTGAAAGGGCCAAGGGTGACGTCAGTAATCGGAATACAATCGATGGCTCCGGATCAGACCTTGGCTGCCTGACGGATGAACCGTAAATATTGTTCGTCGGCAGCTATACTTATGAAGCCAAGTTAATGATTGGCCTCGATGGTTCTTCTCTACGTTAACGGATTATCCGAACAAAGGATATATTCTGAAAGATCGGTTATTTTCGTTTTCGGTAGGGGGCGTTCCAGTTTCACAGTGGAGTGTGCCCTATATCTGTGGGATATTTTCCTTGGGATGTCCCTCTGCCCATCTATCCTAGGTATAGGTAGTACCGACATTAAACAAAGCATGCACTGACCTATGCACTCCGTTATCTGGTGAGGTGACGTGTTTAATCCTGTCTGTTCCTGGCAGTATTAGGAAGTGGAGGGCTGCTGTATCTTTGTTTCTACAAAATATTGTCTCTATTGATCCCTTTTTTTCATCGAAAATATAATTTTCCTAATAATGGACGCATTATTTGAGGACATCGTGTCTTTTTAAAGTCAGTTGATATCAAATTATCTTTGTAACAAGGGTAAGTAGTTCATTGGACATTATCATAAATTTATTACCTAAAAAAACCAGTCAAAACTCCTTCACCAAGATGAATAATAGAACAATGGAGTGTCCTAATAACCTTATCTGTATATCGGCATGTTCTTAGCCAGTACTAAATCACAGATGAGTGATTCCATATGATAAACAATGTTTTTAAATAAGTATTACTGTAATTATTATTATTATTATTATTAGTAGTAGTGGTAGTAATATTAGTAGTAGTAGTAGTAGTATCATTATCATCATCATTATCATCATCATCATCATCAGTAGAAGTATTATCAACAGGAGCAGCAGCAGTAGTAGTAGTAGTAGTAGTAGTATAATAATAATAATAATAATAATAATAATAATAATAATAATAATAAAAATAATAATAATAATATTAGTAGTAGTAGTAGTAGTAGTATAATAATAATAATAATAATAGTAGTAGTAGTAGAAGTAGTTGTCGTAATAACAGTAGAAGGATTAAGAGTATTAGTAGTGGAAGTAGTAACAGTAATAGTAAAAGTAATAGAAGAGCAACATCTTGAGCAGCTATTGTTGTTTTTATCTGCTGGTAATTCGGTTGTTGTTGTTGTTGTTGTTTGTTGTTTGTTTATTTTCATTATTGTTGTTAAAGTCAATCTTATACAAGTCTGATTGATCAGGTAGCGAAGTGCTCCAAAGAGTTTAACCTTTAATCTTGTGGTATATACGTCATTTAAGAAAATGCGACATAGTTTTTTTTTAAAGTGACTAAAAGATCTTCCAAAGAACGTAAACTTCTCGTTCAATAGATCGTTAACCAAAACCGAACATCAGCAGTAACCAAAGCTTTTGTCAACCCCCCCCCCTCCATGTAGCCATTCTTGAACAAATTACCATATCTATAATTGTAAACAAACACTAGGTCAAAGGTCAAAGTCAGTAAAAAGCGCCTATTGTGTACTATTTTCAAACTGAAAATATAACGTTATAGTATTATACAGACATATCTCCAGGCATACACATTTGTTGGGTACCACGCTTTAAAACGTATATCAGGTGTATTAGAAAATACTCACAATACGCACAACTCGTGTACAACCTGGGTACGTTATCTCGCAACATAAATTATATGTCACCTGAAGCAGACCATGTAATAGTTGATAAATGTGGTGCCACTTCCAGAGTCCTTCCTTATTATAATTAATATAACTCTAACAACTACATAATTACTACATTTTCAATGTTTGTACCAAGTGGATTTGTGTACGTTGCTAAGGGATACTAGAAGTGTAGTATAACAACGTGATGGACGGACATATCTTTACTGTGTACAGAGAAAGAAACATGTACTCCAATCATATGGAAAGTGGTATTACACAATACATTGTTATCAGCTGTCACCAGATGGCAAAAGCTTACGGTAAGGAATAATTTTTTCATAACGCACATTGTTAACAAAATAACGCTGTAAATTACTAAATGTTACATAAAACAAACTTATATTGAAAACAATGCATTGAACTATGCATTTTACAATGCATTTTAAAATATCTTGTGAAATCTACGTTGGTATTCATCCAAATCTTGCTACTGCTTTTCTGCTTGAACGTTTGTCTTTTTATGATGGCGTTAGAGTACTCCGCTACAAATCTCCAGCTTCTACATTCGAATCCGGTCTCTAACTTTGTTGGTGCGATATGTTTCCCTAGACGATCGCTACATCAGCCATGTGTCTCAGATGTGACCAGCGCCGAGGCAAACGAACTCAACCCAACTATCCACTTCAGTTTAATCTGTCAAAAATATTTAAAGAAATCTATTCCTTTTTCTCTGACTATTGGATACAAATTACCTGACAAATGATTTACTTAGGAAAACGCTAAATTAGTTGAAACACAACAAAATATGGGTCTCATATTTAAGAATATTAACCTATAAATAACCAAGATAATTATATACATAAGAAATAGCAATTTTTCCCCAATCACAGTAGTTTATAATATTGGGCAGATAATTCAGAAGGACAAAGAAGCGAATTGAGCTTGTGGATGCAGGAACTCGTCAGATTCTTAACAGGAGAGTACAATTTAATATTATATATGTCTGATTATTGCCATAAATCTGCACAGGAAATAATCTTATTTAGAGGTGTACCTAATGGGATATAATGTCATTAAAATTGAGAAAGGGTAGTTTTCGTGATCAACACATTGAAACAAGTAAATCATAAATACAATATGATATTATTTGATATAAACTTTGACTCCTTCCTTAATTTATTTGAAGAATCTGAGCGGTAACATGTTTTATGTTTATCAAGCGAAAGTACGGGTAAAGGATGCGAGATTCATATATAGTATTGGAAATAAATATGTCTGCACTTTATGCACTAGCCCTATGGTTGTATGGAAAGAAGGGTGTAGTTTATCATGTTGTATATCTATTGTATGTATGGCACGACGAGCAGGGAAAAGGTCACAGAAAAGTTTAAATTTAGGCTCGAAAAAAGTCACAATATATTTAAGTACCATAACCAATTAAATTAAGAAAACAAAAATATCTTAAATATATAATTGACTGACAATAAATAACTTTTATAAATATCTATTAACAAAACAATTTATATATTTCAACCATAATCACGTTTTATTCAATATCCTAAAAATAGTACGGTATTCGGAAAAAAAATTTTTAAGTAAGTCATTTCTATGACTTTTTTCGTGTGACTTTTGTATGTGACAGTTTTCCTGTCCTGCGACTTTTATTCCCCTGATTTTGTTGTTAATAGCGTTTTCTCAGCGATTAATTAATACAAGCCTTTCTGATATCGTAGTACGTAGAAGAGTGAATCGAAAACCTTCAGATTAATGTTCGTTTTCACTCAAAGTACCTACGATTGTGAGATGTTTCACTCGTCCTAGATATGACCAATGCCAAAACTAAATTAGCTAATCATTCATTCACTAGCTTAATTAATATACGTATTGCGTGTGTTCGATAAAATGCTAGAAATTAGTATAGAAATTAGAATAGTAAACCGAATGGAAAGATAACAATGACAACACATGGTATTCCGTTCTGTGTTTATTTCTTCGAACTTACCTTTGCGAGTGGCCGTCATGTCTTGATGACGCCGACGAAGGATTGTTCACAGATTAACAACAACCGAATGAAATACTCGTTAAACAGTTACCCATTTGATGAGCTGCTATTACACATTTCTAAACAGCTTATTATAACAAGTCATCTTCTCTGTAATGACGTTCTCTTGTGACACTTGGACGCGTGACACCGAAAACAGTTCTGCACATCCCCTCAGCCCCATCAACCATCCGATATCCATAATTACGTTCATCTTCCACCGACTTCAAATATATTTAAACAGACAGACACACAATTCTCGATTACAATAAAGTGTGAGATATTTGCCAATAAATAGCACGTATAATAATTTTCTATATAATTCCGACTTGGAATTTGCTATAACTGAGATCGTCGCAGGAATAAAGGATTTTACAATATTTCCAATTGCTTTGATTTATGATTTGATCTATTTTTTAATAGATTCCCTGTATTAATGAGCTATAGTTCGGCTGCCGGAGGCTTTCTGCCTGCATGTGTTATCGATAATGGAATTTGGGATATCTCGTTTGCTGCGAAGTTGGTGGCTAAATGAGAAACTTACTGAATGGTTCAATCACTGAGGGAGATGATTGAATGTTTGATTGGTTTGGGTGATCGAGTGGATAACTGTATGAACTAATTAATTATTGAATACATTATTTGGAGAGTCGGTGGATGGGTGGAAAGCAAATAAGAAGGATGGCGTGAGTATGAGTCAGTAAGTGAGTCAGTCAGTCAATGATAATTAGCAATATAAAAAGATACATAGAGATATAGAGACAGGTTTAGTCGAGTTGAATTGCTTAACCTTGGTCATATGGCAGAATAGAGAATTTTTTGAAAACATATCACACACACACACATATATATATATATATATATATATATATACGCACGCATGCACGCACGTACACACACACACACACACTTATCAGTCCTGTATTCATCACCTAATCACCAAATTTCCACTTTCACCGTGGCTACACAAATCTATATAGACAAGATAACGAGATAAAACTGACTGAAGATTCTACACCTAATTCATGCCAAACATAAACAAGTATAATCATCCAGTAACAATAACTGCTATAAGAAACTATTAATCATCACCGAATCGTCTCAGGTATTATGCGTTGTTTGGCAAAACATAGCTAAGACATCGTAGACAATAGAACAAAGAGATGCTCTAGATGTTTACATGCGGTGATCCATTTAGCACTCTAGATTGTTAAACAGTACCTATTGTGACACCGTCCACTAGTCAGCTAAGAGCCTCGACAGTATTATCATTGATGTAGGTGCCTTTTATTAAATGCTAGACGCAATGGTTTAACCTGATGTTTAAGTTATTTACACAAACAAATGTAAAATGTGACAAATTAGAACAAAATAAAGTTAATACCGCCATCATCATATTAACCTAACCTACAGGAGGCTGGCAGTAATAATAATAATAATAATAAGATAATCAACTGGATTAATATATGTATTCGATTCTAAATCTCACCTGTACTTCAGATCCCTTGTTGACTTAACTAGACAATGGAGTTAGTTAGACACCTATTTCAGGCACGTCTCTGGATCGAGAAGGTTAAGGGATAATATCCTTAGGATGACCATAGAAGACAAAACTATCTTCAGGGATATGTTAGAGAGTTTTAAAAAAAAGGTAGTTTCCTATATGACACATTACGGCTATTTGTTTCTTGTTATAATAATAATAATAATAATAATAATAATTATTATTATTATTATTATTATTATTATTAGTAGTAGTAGTAGTAGTAGTATCATCATTATTATTATTATCATCATCTTTATCGATATTATTTTTACTAGTATAATCTTAATCATCATCATCATCATCATCATCATCAATAAATCTAAAATCAACTGTTATGTGGACTGATGTAGATTATTATTATCACATACACACGCACACACGCACATGCACGCACACGCACGCACACACACACACACACATATATATATATATATATATATATACATATATATATAATTCGTATATAACTCTCTGACCGCGTTACCATTTTATGAGGCAAAACGCTCCATAGTTCTGACCTCAATTCATCATTTTGCGTCGCTAATAACAATACACTACGTCATATCCGGTGGTCATGCCGAGACTGATATTATGACAGAAAACATCATCCATCAAAACGGAACGAGCTCACAGACATAATATCAACAGAGCCAGCCTTTTATATGAGACACAATAGACTAATGTAAACTTCCGACCTCTCTCCGGCTCTCAGGACAAAACATTCTGCTGCCAAACCGCTCTAAGTATTGATGTCATAAGCAATACGGATAGAAGAAAATGGTACAGTACATCAAAATATGCTTCGGCTATGATAAAAATAGCTAATTTGTAAAATGATATGCTCTTTAGGCATCAAGCCGCGGGGTATTAAATCAGAATTTAGTATAATGTAGTCTTATCTAATAGAATACCGTCTTTCCCCATAGATAATCCGGAGTTTTAGCAAATCAAAATGGCCCGAGAATTTATCATCCGTGTCATATACGGAAACATTAATGCCGGACTCCCCCCCCGGTTTTTCTTCAAAATTATGCGTCAGTCGCACGATATATGGCCAGGTATTAGCAATCAGTTACGTTCATTTACCAATCACTAACATGTTGGTGTAATAATGATCACTGAATGATGATACCTCTAATCAGTCCTTATTTATGTTACTGATGCGCGATAATTTACTTCAGATTTCTTGTCGTGGGAGGGGGTCATTATATGCCTTTACCGACTGGCCTGTGTTTGATTGTGATTAAAAGGCATAGTTGGCATATCATGCTTCTATTAAACGTTAAAAAATTCTAAGCTCTTTCATCACTACTAATATCTGCAATGCTGATTATACACAAGGTGAATTTTTATCACTAATTTTAACCAAAATTACGAGTGTGGATTAAATATTAGCCCGGAGTATCTATGGGGAAAGACAGTATTGAATTATGTTTATTTTATATAATGAAGGGTTAAAGACACCCTGATGACGTAATGCACGCTGGCAGTAACCACCCTCTGTGTATTTCAGCTCCATCTATCATCCGAGGGACATTATCCCTCAATCTTCTCGGTCCAGAGACTTGTCCAATTTTCGATGATTTCCAATTACCGGCTGGAGTGTTTTGTCTTAAATGGGTGTCTAACTCACTCTATTGTCTACTTAGATCAACAATGGACCTGACGTGCAGGTGATATTATAAATCGCGGAGAGCATGGTGCGTTAAGACAGCCTGGAGATGCTCGAATGTGTCACCATTGTTGCCAATCTGGCCATTCATTGCTCAATTGACAAATTGCCTCTTGGTATTCAAATAATCTCTCTCTCTCTCAGGCAACGAATAGCCAGATTGGCAACAATCATCGCCCATTCGAGCATCTCCAGACTGTTTTAGAGCACTATACCCCTCGCGAGATTCCTACTCAAAGTTAATGCTGCGTTATTTTTATGATGGCCTATGACAGGTTGTACAAATTGGTACATATCACGTTTTAAATGGAATAATCTGGTGCCCATTCTAGCTGTTCTAGGCTGTAAATAATCGGTTTCAGATTTCTACAGCGGGCGCTCACGCACGCACGCACACACACACACACACACACACACACATACATACATACACACAGACACACATACATATATCTGGTAAGACGATGTATTAAAAGAAACTTCATAATGATATTAATACCGTAGTAGAAACATTTAGCTATTACCACATAACAAAAGACGAAAACTACTACGGCAAATTCCTCGCAAGAAACTTCATCCTTTTCACATGAAGCAGATTTAGATTACAAAGGTGATGAAGCTCTAATTGAAATGATCCAGGAATAAATGTACTAAGTCACCAAGTGGTCAACTTTAAACAGTGAGAACGTGTGTAGGCTAGAACGAGTGGTTGTTTTAACTTCTAATTTACATATGATCCTAAAAACTAATTCATGGCTATATTTTGTACAATGTAGTCTCAAGTAGCTAAAATAATAATGTGCCACAACAACCTTTGATTGGCAGCTATTGTATATTTCGTATCGTCATTCTAAGCGCATTACTGACCTTTTTTTTAGATATTCGATGTCATCGAACTGATAGCTCTCCAACTGAACTCATATCAACTTCTTAATATTCTAAAAATGGCTCTTATTCTGATTGGTCTGTTTACTTTTATTTAGAAATCATACATTTATTGGATGCACCAAGCCTTTTTGGTCCAAAGAGTCTATTGAGTCTGAAAGATATTTAGTAATTGGAACATGTCTACATTGTTGTCATGCATACTTATTAAAATGAGTTATTGGAACTGTGAAAGAGGTATACGTACAAGATAGCACCTAACACGATATTTCAGTTTAATTTGTTTTCCCATGATCGCATAAATTATCAGATGAAGCATGTTTTATTTACTTTACGAGTTTGATTGTTATTCCAGTACAGGATAGTCGCTGTCTATCAGAGATCACATCGAGTAATCATCATGCATCATTGTCATATTTTAGGCTATTTTCCACTCATCCTTCTCACCTTTTCTTAATTGGCCCCGAAACCGCATTACCTGTTAACAATCTGACATGGACAGTAGATGTCAGATTTAATTAGGAACGGCTGATTCCTAATTAGGGCAATCATGTTTATTTCAAATGAAGAATATGATCAGCTGCTGTCTGTTGACTGCCTTTGGTCTCAATATCTTGTTAACGAGCGCTTCTAGCTACTGGGTTATAAAGAAATCTGTCAGTTTACTTTTTCGAGACTCTCTTGTAACGATAGACACTTATTTACAAATGGTATGAGAGTGTATTTATAGAACAATTTTATTAATGAATAATGAATGGAATAAGCTCGTGATATTTAAACAATTTGTAAACAATACAATTTGGGTAATGATTGTTATTCAACAAATCATTTCACTGATCATATGATCCCCTTATCCCTCTATCCATTGCATGGCTTGAGACAAGTCTTTGATTGTTTTAGGGGATAACTGGAAGTCACAAACACCTGTACAATTATTTATATTAATATTTAGTTAGACATCTCTTCTGCTTCATATAATCACGACAAACCAGCACACACGTTCAATGTTATGATGAGCTAAATGATTAAAGCGAGCCAACTGATCAATTAACCTATCGAGGGATGTTCTGATGAGACAGGACAGTGTGGGTGTCCACTAGCGCAGTAAAGAGGGAAGTGACAGATTGAGTCCTTATATAAGTTGACGATAACTGAAGATAAAGGACTGATATAAAATGTGGAAATTCATTCCGAGTCTTCTCTTACGATAACCGAGGATGGCGTTATAAAGAGTTGCATTACACCGAGGAGACACTTTATGACCAGTGCAACAGAACAATAGCTACTGCTTATGTAAGCCATATTGCTTGCTCAATATCGGAATATGAACGCATTACTGTAATATATTGCTCTGTTGCTGTATTTCGTTTGATGGGGTTGGCTTTATTGGTATTTTTTATCTGAAGGCGAGAAATGGATGTTTATTACAATGTTTAACCTAGAGAGCCGAAATTAACATCATATTTATAGAACAAAAATGTTAATGGTTTGGCTGTATTAATCATTAATTTATTTTAACCATCGATTTGTCATTAAACGAATTGCTACAACTGTTAATACCAATTTGTTAGTAGCATATATATCACAATCAGGATCATCAATATCACCGTCACCAGCAACAGAACTTATTTTTGCTGAAAGTATTCCCCGGGAAGTTTTGAATGAGAAGCTGATAAATGATATTTCAATCGATATTGAATTGCACCCTTTTGACCGTAGAATTTTGTGTACCGATTGACTGGATTAGTTGTGAATCGATCATAAACAACTTCCATGATTCCACCAGTGTCATATTGCTTATAAGATTTACGAAGTAAAAGCCGACCCTTTTATGTTTTCTAAAATATTCCCATGGCGCCGCATATCTCATTAATTCAGCCTTCCCGTGCGGGACGCCTACGTGGTCTAATTGATAGCGCGTTGGACCACAGATCACTACCACCTGAGTACGAAACTCGGCGTGGGTATATCTAAACCGTGTTTCATCTTTAACTTCGCTCCATTACCCTTGGAGGTCGCTCGGCCCATTTAGCCTACCATGTGCACAAAAGTGGTCGTAAAACGTCAATCATCAACCCTAAATGCTTTCAAGCAAAAGACTGTAACTAACGCCCCCAGCTATGATTATTTTTTTTGCAAATCTTACAAACATTAAAACCGTTAGCAGCCACGTTGATATAGGCTATATCGTGAACAGTATCAATGGAGTATCTCATTAACTACGCAGGAAGTAGTACCTTAATAATCTATGTTGTGCCATCATAATGTAAACAAGTTGAAACTGCATTCTAATCGAGATGTGAAACCATATCGTCATTACGATAGTATTAAAGATACTTAGAATCTTAGAATTAACTTATTCTTATCTGAGCAATTCAAGTTAAATCCATATCGTCATTTTACTTTGAATTAACTGGACGATCAACATGTTGAATCAATATAATTAAAAAAACATTGAATCTACTTTGATTACAAATATTCATTTTTAATTTGCACAATGGTTAGTTCAATTGATTAGTGATCGAACGGAAATTGTTAGCCTGTATATGACATTAAACATGTTATGATATAAGATCCAAATAGTTTGTACGCTCTACTGTATTCGCATAATATAATGATCGCATATCATGCAATACATGTGCAGCCGCCTAGCGGAATAATAAAGACCTTGACATTATGTAAGTAGAAGGTCATGCAATATGTCTATCTTAATCTTACTTATAACATTTAACACACACAAAAAATAATTACTATATTAAATAGAATGAACACAATAACAACAACAACAACAGCATTCAGTTACTCTTAATACTCACAATAACCTATGAGTACCCTAATCCATTTTGGATGAGGATACATAGAAATATTGTTGGTAATAAAATATAGGCCCTTTGTCATAAAGTAGGAACATAATTTAACATCCCTAAACTGTATCACGCTCACACACTCACACAGACACACACACACAGACACACACACAGACACGGACACACACACACACACACTCACACAGACACACACACACACACACACACACACAGGGTTAAAGAGAAATGTTATCATAATGTTCCCATATTATGCTATCATGAAGCTTAAATATTCACTGATTTTCCTCGCGATATTATATGGATTTATATGGATTCAAGTCAGTATTTTTAGATGAATCCATACAATTTCTATAGCAGACATTAGGTTTCGTTTAAACATATTAGCCGAGGCTATGATGCTATAATGTTCTGCTTAGCCACATATCTGAATTTTACAATACAGCTGTTATTTTTAATAACAGTCGCTTCATGACACCTGCCCGTTAGACAAAGTTATGCTTGAAAACTTTATAACAATTGAAGTAAAAAGTTAGTAAAGTATTGATTTGAATGACTCACAACTGCCATGATATGACTTGGGTTTGGGTAACAAACCCAGACACCACAACTGCAGGTGATTTCATTTTATGGCTATGTTGCATATAATCATGAACAGCCGTTCCTATTAATTCAGTGGCCTGATGAATCGTCCATTGCATGAATTCACGATTTGAGATTTTCTGTGCCAGATTTTTCCACACTGCTAAAACACATACGCCCACCATTCTAAAGTAATGTCATCATAATGGTCCCATATAATGGTATCATGGTGTTTTAACATACTGTTTGTGGTCACGCTATGATGATGATGCTGATAATAATAATAATAATAATAATAATAATAATAATAATAATAATAATAATGTATACTTAATCAAGTGTCTTTACTAGCGGGAGCCATTCAAAGGCGGTGTACAAGGAATTATGTAATATAATAATACCCAAAAAATAATATCTCTGTAAAAACGCTATAAGAGATTTAAAAGTTTATTATTATTTATCTTTGAAAGCAACCTTGAACATGTGTGTTTTTAGAACGGAGTTTCAATATTCAAGAGACAATGCTGAACAATAAATACACAATCACCATATGACTTGAGTCGATACACAGGCACCTGCAATACTATCTGACTGGATGGCATGAGGTTTCGGGATGACTTTCTAATGGACACCAGTTATATACAGCTGTGTGTCATCAGCATACAAGTGATATTTAACCCCATATCGCTGCGCAATGCTCCATAGAAGACGGGTATACATTGTAAAAACCATAACACCAATAACTGAGCCCCGTGGTACACCAGATAACTGGGAGCGTTGTTACAGACAGGATCAAGTGCTTTACCTGACAGACCGGACATGTCTTTCAACCTAAAGAAAGTACATTATGGTCAACTGTATCAAATGCAGCAGACAGTCCAGAAAAACAAGTATTACTAGCTTACCTTGATCAATTGACATCATAATATAATTTTCCACCTGAACCAAGACTGTTTCAGTGCTGTGACCACTTTTATAGGCAGACTGTAGTGATTCATTAAGGTTATTATTGAATAAATATATGTCCAGACGGAAAACAACTGTCCTTTCTATAATGTTAGATTGGGAAACAGTTATGTAATTGGTTAAACGTATAGTTTTACTACTTTTACAGTAATATGGAAACATAGCTCTTATACGAACGCTGGTCGTATGATTCCATTGCTAAGGTTAAATAAGTTGGCTTAACTCAAAACATGTTCACGTATAACCTACCTGAGCTCACACAGGTTCGAATCCAGCAAGAGGTACAAGCTTTTTCAGAGATTAATTATTCGGCTCACAACATCGTGGATGGCTGACCACGTTAAATGGCACTGCCGTCTCCACTGAATTATAAAAAATAAAGGGGGGTCGTTAAAGACCGCTCTAAGGACGTAAAACGCTCTGGCAGTGACCACCCTCATGCTAATTGTATTTATTTAGCTTATAAATGCAGTGCAAAACACTTCCCATGTGTGAAAATCACCTTCAAACATGGGGTTGTGCATATTGTCATTGTGAAGCAAGCAGATCTAGTTGTGGAGTAAACTGAACAAGAAGTTGGGGAACTTATTATGTATCCTTTTGTATATGTATAATTTCAATGTACGTAGGTGTGTATGTTTCTGATTGAGTATTGTGGTTGGTATTTGTACAAACCTACTGCGGGTATGATAGGATTTCAACCTGTACAATATATTCCAGTTAATGATATACCTTAAAATACGATTCACGATGAATTAGTGATATTGGTGTTGGCATTTAAGTGACAGGTGTTATACAACACTTCTAGAGAAATTCATTTTTTATCTCATCATCTAAATCATAACATTTGTCATTCGTCTCCTTGTCCAGTTTATCTTACAGAATATCCCTATATTATTGAGAAAAGTGAATGTTTTTTAGGTAATCACTTTTTTTTAAATTGCTAATTAACTATGACAATTAATCACAACAAGATTTTTGTAATAATTTCTAATATTAAGTACAAGCTCACAGCGCTAGTCTATAGGTGTATACAAGTTAAACGAAGACTTAGTAAAGGTGTCATATAAATAAGCGGAGAGAGGGCAATCTTGACGAATACCTCTGAATATCTGTACAACGTCAGATAGGTAGCCATTGTTAAGAATGTAACTTTTAACATCAGTATAAATAATACGAACCCACTTTGGAAAAATGTCGCCAAAATTTTAATTGTTTGGTACCATTCTGTACTTCATGTTTTATTCAAATCACTACTACTTCTCTTTTCAAATTTCATTCTTTCACTATTCGTTAGTTTTGGATATTTCTTATTAAAAAAAAAAATTCTGTATCTTGTATTTTAGTTTGATGATGTAGATTGTGGAGGTTTTTTTTCGCCATAGTCAGTCCACTGGACTTTTGATCGGCGAATGATACCAGGTATTTTTTCATTGTCTCTCTCTATTTCAATAATTTAGTCTTGGGTATCTTCGGGAGCATTGTCATTCGCTACTATTTGTTGAAGTAATTTCTGTTGCTCCTCTACGGTTTTCTCGTATTTCAGCTTTAATACTTAAGGTTTTTGCATTATTCTACTGTTTCACTTTTCTCCATATCTGTTGTTAGCCTCACTCTTGGAGATCACGCCTTTAATCAAATTAATGTAATTTGTGTCACGTAAAAGACCGATATTCAATTTCCAATATCCTGGGCAATGGGTCATAGAGGTAAGATTAGTCAAGGACATACCTATAGTATTATTATCAGACCGGATCGAGGGTAGAATGTTGGTTTGTTTCACCACATTAGCCAGATGTTCCACTACGAACCAGCAATCTCACCTGACGTATATTTAATTTTTGCTGATGCACCATGTAAATATATATATCTCCAAATATCGCATAGATCAAAACAGTCCGAAAAATTGTTAGGTACCATTCTGTACCTTATATTTTAATCAAATCACTACTACCTCTCTTTTTATTAACTTTAGGGTCGAGCGGCATATTAAAATCCCCTCCGATTATAAAGTTTATTTTGGAGAGTATCAATTAATATAATCTGTTAATTTTCCTCGTCTCTGGTTGAAGTGTATACATTAGTCAAAACATATTTACTTGAGCAGCAAACAACTCAAGCAAGTCAAACACGGCATCTATAACAAAGTTTCCCTCACTACAAGGGGGGGGGGTGGTCAGCAGAATTAGTCAAAGTAAGTTATACAGGAACTACGGCTTTTATATTACATATTTTTATTAGTAGTCAATCAATGTTATAATTTGTAAAGGAGATGGTCATGTTAGAAAAAACAATGAAACGTCACAAATCACAATATAGTCATATGCTTTGAACTGTGGGTCATGCGAACGCATATCACAGAATATAAGACCAGTGGCTTAAAGACCTATGAACTATGTTTTTCGATTATTCCGTATTCCATCATGAGGAGTTCGTCGCCGCGGTTTTAATGTAAGAGATCACACAAAGAAATCGGGCAGTCTGATATTACTTTTCAAAAAATCAACTGCTGTTGATGGGGGAAAATTCAAACATCCTACACTCGAGTCTACATACAAAAATAGCTTCGTGGAAAAGGTTAAATGTTAAAGACAATCGGCAACTTAGTGTACTACAAAGACAATCGAGAAAACATGCAATAAGGACATGAGTGCTACACAGCACACACACACTGTTTTTATTGTTGGATTATATGGAAGATGTTTAGCGCCACAAAATAAGGCTGTGGTACATGTTACCTGGCTAACAGAATTGGCCTAAACTGACTGAGAATTAGCCCTGTTCTCGTAATTAGCATTCAAACAATCAGACAAAGAATGCTAATCTCCATACCAAATATATCTGCAACTTGTGGCCGGCCTATTTACTATTTCTAGATACGTTCCTCAATAATAAAACAAATTGTTAAGTATACTCATTGTACAGCGGGCACAGTAGGCCAACTATATTTTGATATATGCTAATATGCCATAAATCAATGGTTTGTGTCGTATCTCATTTTCGGACTTCAACAATCTAGGTGTTTGTTTTAGCAACGGTCGCTTTATGAAAATTGCACGTAAAACGAGATAATATATATATATATATATATATATATATACAGACAACATCAATAAAGGTTTATAAATCTTAAACTAAGTTTTGAAAGAAGCAACAATCAAATTATAGTTATAAATCTGGTCTTAAAACAGACAAAATCCTCACAACCACCATACATTGACCCGATTATGTTATTCTCAGGCACTAAGCCGGTGAGTTAGTGTTTTGCTTAACCTCGGCCCTGGTCACGCCTATGACACCTGGCTGAAGCACGACTACAGAGGGAAACATCCCTCAATCACAGTTATCAATGAGTTTTGCACCCCAAGCTGGCAGTTTGCAGCGCACCATTCTATCCAAGGTCCTATTCCACAGCCTTTCACGTTTGTAAGTGATACCGTTTTGAGGATATTGTTATACAGTGACTTCGGAAAAGTAGCCTGGTGAATCTTCCACATGCTGTATTCGCTTCTTCATGCATTGCACACACACACACACACACACAACTCAAAGGGAATAATTTCAAAATTTTATTGAGATTCCCAGCAAACCCAGTTTATATATAACCCACCTTTATTAATAGGCCTTGAACTATCCGTATCACCATGGTCATTTTCATCGTTGTACATCATACACAGACATACAGGCAAGTGGAAGGCCTTTAATTAATTATACATTCACAATTGAACCTACTTTGAGGAATGTGGAAGCAACGCACAAACACACACACAATTCCAAAAATATTATCTAACTACTTTTACACCAAAAATCACATATTAGCTAGTCCCTGTATATGTATTTGTTTATGTTCGAGTACATATATATATATATATATATGTATATATATAAACGAAATAAATTGCAAATGGGTTTTATTTATTTAAACATGAACTATGATAATCAATGATCAGTGCACTTCCATCACCTAATATAGCGTCTCCATTAATACATGACGATTTGACCACATACCAAGCATATGCATATCACATAATTGGTATTAAATATGCATTAATTTGGGGTGAACGTTGAACTCTCGATATACACCAACTAGCATTATAAATGGCAAAGATCCAGACATAGACGACACAACGCAACAATAACTTCAACAAACAAAAAAGATTGACTTTCAATTCACTTGCCCACACAACTACTACTAACATGGCCGGATGCATCCACAACTTCCCTCACAGACAACTGGACATCCGATACTACAATATTAGTGACCTGGGCATGATCGCAGACGAGTGACAACAACGTTTTCTGATATGTGCCCACAGTGACAAGCCTTGTGTACACTTCAGCCACCGAATACAAAATGGTCCCCGGCCCAGTTAAATACACCAATCGTCTTAAGTGGTAACACTTTTCTTTATACAACCGCAATACCGAATGTGGACGTAACCATGATAACATCTCAATGTCTTACTTATGTATTACTCAGGATACACAGAAATTATACAACAAAATAGGTTGACTTTGTCTGGATATGTACACAGTTACAGAAGCAATGTTGTAAGAATAACATACAGTATTACCCGCGTAATATATATATATATATATATATATATACCAGTATATATATATATATATATATATATATATAGAGAGAGAGAGAAGAGAGAAGAGAGAGGAAATACACTTAGTCTTGTTTTTTATAACCTGCACATTCAATAAATATTATCAGTCAACATTTCTCAATGAGAAATATGACTTAAATAAAGCAACTGAAGCTAGCATGTTCACATTTGAATTAAGTACAATTTGCTGTTATGTACATGTCTTTGCAGGTGGATGATAGAAGGAGCCAATTAGATATTAAACAGAAAAGACGCTCAACCAGCATCAAATTATTAACCCGACAACAATTAGGATCATTTCTATCACAGATAAATATTAAAATCTCCACAATTAATTTATAGATGAAATATGGCGTTGAGTGGAGTTGAGGCTTGCCACTGGTCACACCTCAGACATATGGGTGAGGGGCAACTTTATATGGAAAGATATCCCACAAATACGAGAATGAGCCAGATTTTAATCCACAACCTGGGTATATGAGTTAGAACGGTTATCGCTGTATGTCTCCCTATGTTTGTGTGTATGTGTGTGTATTATGTACATACATCCATCACCGCATACGTGCACAGAAGAAATGCCTTTGAATGTTTGTATATTGATACTTCACAGAAATCAATAGATCAATGCATACATACATACATACACACCTACAAACTTCATTTAACACAAAATCCAGAATAAAATGCTACGCAACACAACACACGGTTAGCATTCAATGGCTGACAATATTTCTTGCCAGCACAAATTGAAGACGGCGCCCGAACAGAGGTTCAAAAAATGTGCATCAATCTTGACAAATTTCCCCACAAATAACTCCATTTACTTAACATATCAAATAATCAGAGACGTTTCTTAAGTATGCGGCAGCTCACACTGTAATTGATTATATATGTAACGAGATCAACCAGTCACGTGATAAGGCACTATTATGAAAACAAATCAATGAAGACTTCAATGAAATATTAGACTATAATAATAAACAATGATAGCTTCTTTGTCGTAGATCAAGACACAATATTAATATTAAGGGGATAACACTCTATATAAGATGACGTAGAGCAGGGGATGTACACTGCAGACTTTATCATTGTTGTCGTAAGGGACATCCTAAAGGATTGCTTCTTGTAAACGAGCCAGCTATACGGTGAAGCTTACTGACCGGGCTCAATAGCATCGATTTAATTGTACAGATCACACACCTTCCAAAGCAACAGGCTAACATGGTGTGGCAACCAGATATCGCTGCAGCGAAATACATTATTTAAAAACAAAACGAGTTCGTTGCTTACAATAACTACTTTTGTTTTAAATGTCATGTGCATATTAAACACCCAACGTTATGACAGAATGAGACTATTACTTTTCCAGCAAGTGCTGTACGACAGATGATAAATCAGCAAATTTCAAAACAAATCTAAAGGAACATAAGCGAATTAAGTATATAATGAAAAATGCAAAAGTCATAAAAACTGACCCAGTAATGTGTTAATACTGCTCCCAAATTAGGTGTTGCTTTGTTAAGTATACCTAATTTCTTATATACAAGTTGTTAATTATGCATATATATATATATATATATATATATATAATTCTACGAATAACCAGAAACCGGAACAATATCTGTATTATATACACAGAATATGGTGCCATATATATACATATATCTGTGGTTCACATGTAGAATTCAGTGTGAGTATGCTTTTTCATATTTCTAAGGATTTAATTGGTGTGTAATCAGATATTGTAATGGGTATGTCAACCAAAAATTGCTAAAATTCATGATAGTCTAAAAAGAAATATTTGTCACACCAGTAGTTGACTAGTTATAACAAAATCTCTTAACAACAAAACGATTGTTGCCAACAGAGTCACCTGTACAAAATAGAAACTATACAAATTCGTGCAAAAACAGAAGTTGTCATTTACACAAGCATATCATGTTAGACCATTCCAGACCACCGATGTAGATATGTGCCCCAGCCAGCTGGTTTGTTTTCTGCTCCTTGTATCTGTGCTCCAGGTGATACCGGCTCATCACCTGTTGTAATAAGAACATTGAAAATTATATTTTATAAGAGTGGTGATATAATTCTAACAATTGAGGCCAACAGCCCAGCAGCTTATCTCTGTATATTTCTCAGTATTAAACTTTTGCGTAGCCTGAATGTAGCCGCTTTCCTGTGGCCGTGACATATTTGTCGCGTACGAAAAGCTAATTAGCTGGTTCCCACAGGCTGATGAGTAGACCAGACACATGCATAGGTATACGCATATATGTATCGATATGTGGAGGTATGAAAATTTTATATTTAGATTGATGTATGTATATTTGTATTTAGATTTAGATTTTTGGAGGTAGCTGTCAAAGGATGTTTAGATATGTTGATGCTCTGTGCCTGTTGCCTCTCTATATGTATCATAAAACACACACACACACACACACACACACACACACACACACATATATATATATATATATATATATATATATTGAATATAGAAATAAAATGAAGGGCTAGTAAAATGCTACCAATAGGTTAACATTATAGCACACCATAAGGTAGCACATGGGTTTAAAAGTTTACCAAATGGATGATTTGAATGATTATCTTCAAACATATTGATGCAGGAAATGTGAACAAAACATCCCATAAAAAGTACCTTCAGGTAATAATTTACTATTTATCAAAGTAGACCTTACAACTCCATAGTGATCTAAAACAATATCTATAATTCATGTTTTGTTTGGAGTATACTTCTGGCAAAATCAATAAATACCATAAAAGTGTGTTTAAAAAAAAAAACACCAAAGTTTGTTTAAAAAAATCATTATGTATTAAACATGACTAATTAAATGTAGGTTATCAGAAGACCAATGCAATATCCTCAATCCTACATTTAACCACATAATCTAGTTAGGTTTTTCTCAGTAAATGGCTAGTTTTAGAAATAAATTTTTAAAAAGGCTTTATTATAGTCTGACCCAAATATACCACGGACACGGATATAATGTAGGGTGCCTTACTACCAATTATAGAAAATACACCATAAATCACAGGCTCTTTACTATTCACATAGATTCAAAAGAGAAAAAATATTTCCATCCAAATAACGCTATCTTTCCATATTATATAGAGAGCACAAGCAAGGACAGATCTCAAGCAAAATGTTGAAACAAGAATACTACTCCATTGGACTGAAATTGGAGGTGATTGCAAGGACATAGCAAGGCGAATCACAATCCAGACTGTCCCGCGATAGTGTCCAGAAAAGTACGCCAAAGTATTGATTAGCTTTCCTAAAGTAGATATTGTTGTTATTATTCTGATGTTCTCAAATGGAGAAAATATGTGACGAGATACTGCTATCCAAAGTCCAGCGAATATCCATGGACCACCAGATGCCTCATTATAATGATGCCAGACTGTATTGTTATCATTATTAATGTTGTCACAAATTGTCACTGTTATATAACAAATACAATTAGAAATTGTGTCTAACAACTTAAAGACTTCAGCAACCATCCATAAAGGTTCACTAAATAGATATTATGGTGGCTCTAGAGTGAGGCGGTGGACAATAAAAGAAATGTACCAAGTCTGAATCTACCAACTTCCTGCTGATTGTTTTCAGTCATAAATAAATAATTTGATGAATAAGATAAATTATTATCAATTTGATGCCTTTAATTGTTAGTCACGCACAGAAAAATTAACAGCGGCACAGGATAACACAGGTTTATAACCCACATTTACAAAGCAGACCCAATCAAACAACTAAGTGCCTAATTCAAACTGAACTATCTTGGACTACCAATGATGGATTTTGACTGTGAGCAAAAATAAATAAACAGATATTGTATGATAATGAAATATACACAACACTGAACTAATTAACATGTTATCAGCCATAGAACATGCCAGAATATAGTCCAAAGATGAATGTGGAATTAAACAAAACATTCTATCTACCTTGTGCTATTTCTGTCAGTTTGTCCTTCTCCTCGGGACTAAATTTTAACATCGTCGTCAGTACTGGTATTAGATGTATCCTCTCATCACCACTCTTCAGTGTCAGAAACTAGAAACAGACAAATGTCAACGATAGAGCAAAGTAGTGGATATTTAGTTGATTCCAACATTAGTGAGTATAATTGATTGATTGATTGATTGATTTTATTTATTTAGGACTACAATACAATACATTTTGATTAAGTATAATCCATCAAATTATCATTTGTAGCCCCAGGCCATATAACTGAGATTGACTGATGTTTAACGGCCACTTCTGTGCACATGTTAAGCTAATTGGGCCGAGCGACCTCCAAAGGTCATGGAGCGAAGTCAAAGATGAAATACCCTCCACACCGAGATTCGAACTCAGATGGTAATTATCTGTGGTCCAACACGCTATCAATTAGACCACGGAGGCGCCCTCTCATTAGTGATTATATACAACCATTTTGCGTGTGCATATGTGTGGGTGTGTGTGCGTGTGTTCAGATCTCACTAATTTAAATGTGCGCAATGTGAAATTGTTGTGCACATAATAGTATAAATGGGAGAAGTGACCTTCAAAGATAAGGAACCAAAGTTACATAGCACCAATGTAAATTTAAGTGACCAACTTCTATCTGCAGCCATCTTAGCTACCATTCAGACAAGGAAAAAACCATCAGTGAATCAAATTTGTAGGGACTCAACTATATGTTGAAATATCAGTATTTATATTGTACCTGACGGGTACATACTTCAACATACTGCCTTTTATGTGTCAAATAATTTTGAAATCACTTATAACCCAATAATTGATAAATGATTTATAAGGATTTCATGACCAATTACAAAAACACTGAATTGTTTTACATAATATATCTACATGTGTGTAAATGGATTATCTTCATGGTCAATTTAAAGGAAATTGTCTTGACCTGCATACCAATAAAAGAGGCAAATCATGATTTATCATGGGAAAAAACTGTTGCCAGAAAGGTTTCACACATCAAGGTCCTTCATTACAGGCTCATAATTAATAAAAGGCCTCACACATAGACAATAACGAACTTGACATAGCAGAAGGGTTAAGTAATGTCCATTCAACTAAAAAGCCATGATAATTCACTTTGGGGTCATTAAACTAATTTGTATATTAAATCAAAACTATTCTTGCTTTGTGGTGCTTGATGGGGTTTTATTTGCTGCCTGGAGTTTAACCCCCCAAACAACTTGGTCATATCATGAAACCTAACATTTTGCTATGCATTGACCCAGCATAGAAGGAACTTGTGATGAGTTTATATGGGAACTGTTTAACAATACCTTGGTTATACACAGATTATGCCCAGATATAATTGTGATGGTGGTAATTTTCTGTGAAAAAGGATACACTAATGTGTAGAGATCTGTTGATGTACATTGCTTCCTTTTTCACCGATGACAGTTAGGTTTGTTCAGCAAAATCTTCAATAAAATATTTGTGCCTTTGGATTGTTCTCACATTTAACATGAATAGCCTCGTGTACAATATGTTCTAATATTATTTCCCAATCTTACGAGTGAGTATATTTGGTACTGCTATAATAACCTTATAAACAATATTCTTTAGGTATTCCATGTTTGATATCCCTTCTCTTTCTCTGGCTTGGTTACGCTCTAGTCTTCTAATTTCTTCTTTTAATATTTTCGCCTGTTCTGTCAGTCTCATCACAGTAGCCTCACTTTCATTCAGAACCTATGAAGATGAACGACGATACATGAAAACACAGTATACTGAAACTCCAAACATCGAGCATCTTAAACAATATTATGGGATTTCTTTTACCAAAAATGCAACCATAAATGAGTAGAAATTCCAAAAATAGATGCACTTCCAATTTCCTCCTCCATTTATCTTACACTATAGGGAACTCGTTCATTAAATGACTTGAACTGAAACATATGCAATTATAACAGTACAATGCCAAATGATATGAGATTTCCAATGGACCACATATCACCCAAGTATTCAGTTTTGTTTTAATGACGGATACAGAAGTTGTCACTTCGACAAAATTGTAACTTGGAAGATATCCCATTCGATGCATCATTCTAAATTTCATGAAGGCAAATTAATAATAATAATAATAATACAAATAATATCTATTTAATAAAATGCCCTTAATAGGAGCTATTCAAAGATTCTGTAAAATGATACTCCAATATAATGTACGTAAAAACACAAAGTGGGCAACTAGGAGATTAAATATACAATTGCCAAATGGCTTGAGCTGAGATGTAGCAGTATCAATGGATATGCTCAGCTGTAGATAACTGACTCAAAGTGATGATAAAAAAATATTATGTAATCAGTTTCACACGATGATGTGAAATCTGAAAACATACTAGTATTGTCACTTGGCAGATCTTTATAAAGCCCCTCCTAAGATCTTGTACTAACTTACTTGGGCTATTTAAAAAGATTTATCAATGTACAAAATTGATATTCTGTGTTATCCTAAAGGGCAACTCCCTTAGAAGCTCAAAAATACATTATCCCTACCAGAAATGGGGTCAATTGAAATAAAAAGTGTTAGGCACCAAAAGAGTCGGGGGAAAAAAGCGGAATTGACCAAATGGAATTGGAATTGATAAATTTGAGGTGGAATTGGAATTGACCAAATGGAATTGACCCCATGTCTGATCCCTACAGTAAATCATTATGTACCAATCTTAAA
Source organism: Paralvinella palmiformis (assembly GCA_025642065.1). NCBI lineage: Eukaryota > Metazoa > Annelida > Polychaeta > Terebellida > Alvinellidae > Paralvinella > Paralvinella palmiformis. The sequence goes on along the minus strand of JAODUP010000964.1, from coordinate 89,393 downwards.
ATACCACTTCTGTTTAAGAACCGCCTAATGTGATATCAGTAGAGCTCTATTTACACAGTTTTGTCCATGCATGCAAGTGAATGTGTGCAGGTGTACACACATATACACACACAAACTATTTATTTTCACTGACCTCTGACAGATGTTCTATTCTTCTCTCAGCAGCACTAAGACTGACCTTCAGGGGTCCTTCGTCAAGGTCAATAGTCTTCATACCTTAAGATAAAATGTGTCGTCATAACAATAATACAATATTGTACAGGTCTTCATCAGTTAAAAAAACAAACATACCTATAATATTCCAAAAGGCTTCTTTTCAATGGTAATTTAAAAAAACATTATTTAAGAAAACAAATATAATTATAAACCCAATCTTCATTATTATCATCAATATACTTACTTGCTGAATCATCATTTCCTGTGGAAATAAGTTGTTCAAAAGGTATCATAGATTGAATACTGGAACTTGTGCTCTGAAATAGCAGAAAACACATACTGGGGGGATGTACAGAAAACACATATTGAGGGGATGTACACACACATGGAGTTTCATTATCAGCTGAACTCAAACAACTTTTCAGGTAAAACCATTAGCCCTGCTAGCAGACTGCTACACAATTTTGTCTATTAGTATTAATGCTGATAAAATTCCTTATAACGAATCTGGAATCTAGAACAGTTTCAAGAAACCAAATGTTAAAAACTTAAACCCAGAACTCGTGATAAAAGAACTCTCCTAAAAAATTTTAATGAATATAATTCCATTCTAAACATGCAAATATCAATGTGTGTGTATGTGTGTGTGTGTGTGTGTGTGTGTGTGGATGTGTGAGCGTGTGTGTGTCTGTGTACATGTATGTATGTGGAAATATTCAAGAGACTGGTCAAAAACTTATAAAAACTGGAATAGATTTTTAAGACAGGATGTGGATGCCTCACTGGCTAAGATCAATAACACTGTAAATGATTATAGCACATCTTACCAGACTCCTGTGAGGACAAGCATCCAAGTCTGTATTCTCCATACCCTGCGTGTTCAAACAGAATGTTGTGTTATAATTTCAGTTATGTTCAATGTCGCACAGTCATGTTTGGAAAAATTGAAAAGATTTGCTAGTGCATAAAATGCCGGTCACTGTTACCAACCTCGCCCGACTCTCTCTCTTCGTGCCGGAGATCCAGTATTCCCTGATGACCAAACCCTTCGCCATTCTTGTGCTCCTCGTGCTCTGGGCTGTGGTCTCGTAATAGGTTCTGGAGACGATTCTGGAGCTGACCGTTGTCCCTTTCAGCCATGTCTAATTGATGTTGCAACAGATCAACGGTCCTCTGATGGTCCTCTTGCATCAACTTGATTTGTTCCTAAGAAACAAGGAAATGGCAAATGGATTCAGAAAGACATTTTAGCAATCGTTAAGAAAATATATTTACAATGTTGAATGTATTATTAACTGTGCGTGTAATAAAGTAGTCGCTGCATTAATTAGACCCTGTGGTTTGTCCAGAACAACTTGGTTCAATATTTTGCCTTTAAATGTTTTTATTCAATGAATAAAATCACCTATCTACCCACGTATTTATCTCATCAAACAGCTACATTACCAACAGATTATCAGTAGTCTTTCAGGTTTTGCTAGCATCCATAGTTGGGTAATTGATGCTAAATCTGCAGTTGCTATGATGGAAACAAACAAAAGGGGCCCACTAACTGCCGTCTGCTCTCTAGTACATCAGAAATAATTTAACAGTTAATCATGCTAAAGATTTGAGCACAATGTGTAAAAAATATGACTAACAGACATTAATTTGTATTATATGCATGCTGTTTTGATACAACGTTTCAAACTTCAGGCCATAATCCACAAATGCTAGAAAATAATAAACACACCATCCTCCCATTGTCAGCTGCTGAAGATCTAATAACAAACTGTGATGAGTTGAGTTTTGGGGCATGACATCAGAGAGATTCCCGCTTCAAGTCTTTTCAAACACATTATTCATATTCACCCATCATTAACCTCACCCCATCATACATAAAAAAAGATCTCACTGGTTGAATGCATGACTGCAGATGCTAGCAGTTATAGATTATGGTCTATTTGACTAGTATATGTGTATAAAGACCCGGCTTTTATTTACTGCCACACAAACTTCTAAATATGACACAATAATAAACTAAATCCTCATCATATAAATGTATATTAGTATTTTCTTCCAGTCAAGGACTAATTTTAATATGTTCATTTCCTTTAATATGTATATATGTTACCAGATTTCACAATTATTATAAACTAAAATAAACACTTTTCATTGAATTTCTGTATCGTGGTAAATACTGCACAAAAATGAACTTTCAGAAAAAGCCTCAAATATCACCCAATTTAGTCCATAGCCATCATGTTTATTGATTGTATTGTGAACAAATCTTGGGAATAAAATAAACATCTGCAATTTATTTTTGAAAAATAACAAGCAGTTATCCTATAAAACCTTTGCAAAAGACAATTGTCTGTAGTCTACATTATACCAATAACAAGTGAAACTTAATTAAATTAGTTGAAGTTTCTCCAATAACATTATGATGTATAATCTAATTATATTAGCCATTTATCTACCTCTAATGGGTAACATGTCATACCAAATATAAGAAACAGTGTCAACACTGATAAATTCTGTGGTGACGATGATGATTAAGTTTAAGGCCACTTTTGTGCACATGGTAGGCTATATGGGCCGAGCGACCTCCAAAGGTAATGAAGCAAAAGATAAAACACCCTTCAGAGATGCCCACGCTGAGGTTCGAACTCGGGTCAGAGTGATCTTGTGGTGGGGCCTGCTGATCAATTCACACACATTCATTACTAGCATCACCGATCAATTCTGAGAAGCTAATAACAATGTGTGTAAATGTGAACCTAGAAAATTACAAATGATTTTACACTACCTTAAATGTGGCTGTAAGTGTCTCGTTCTGTAAGGTCAGTTGTTTGATAGTTTCAACACGTTCCGATCTTGTTGCAGACCTCTCAGCTGTCATGTGATCCAACCTATATGAAACAAATGTCAGTACATCCAGCTTATTGTACTCTTTCTTTACACTACCAGTAGTTGTTTTTTCCCATTCATTTAAAAAAAACCCATACCATTCTAGTAAAGATATGGGAAAAACAAAGGAAGAACTCTTAAAGGTTGCTAGTGAAGTGCGTGGTTGGACAAAGAGCAAGTCAAGGCATCAGCAGACATGGTGGTGCAATGAAGAGGTTGGGAAGATAGTGAATGAGAAGAGACTAAATTACAAGATCTGTCATCGTTCCTGTAGTGTCATAACGACCCATCATCGTGTTTGGTATTAGGATGTTAATGAAATCACCTTTTTGTCAAAATCCAGTATTGTGGAAATATTTACATTCACGGAATTATGTATAATAGAGTGTGTGGAGCATTTTCAGTTTATTGTTTCAGTTACACAGGGGGGGGGGGGGGTGCATTATATAAGCAATGCTTCAAGCATCCTCCTTTTCAACAAAAATTATGTATTATAAATGTTAAAATAAATGAATTGAAAAAAAAGGCATGGTGCCATGCAGTGAATATTACTGAAGAGGAAGATGCATTGGCAAAATATGAGATGCTAAAGAAGGTTGCAAAGTAAACAGCTGCTCAACCATGGCAGCAACAGAGAAAGAAATTTGGATAGAAGCTTACTACGGGCGAAGGGCAGAGATCTGAATTCAGGATAGCAAAACATCTGGCAAAAGAAAGGCAGGATACAGTTGGAGTGAACTTTTTGGGGGATGAAAGTTGAAATGTAGTTGTAAAACCAGACACGATGAGGAAGAGATGGCAGTAGTATGTAGAGTGCCTACTGAATTTAGAGAACTTATGGGATGGAATTGTAGAAGGTGGGATAGTTGAAGGCGCAACAAAGAGTATCACGGAGATGGAAGTAACTGTACCCAGAGGTAATGGGGCAAAGTGAAAGATGCAACACCTTTCTGATATAGCCCGGACGGCATTTGAATCCAGGTGCTATAGATTTGTGGCCAACTGCACTACCAGTTAGGCCACAGTGGTGCCAACAGAGAGATGGAAGTGGAGAGAACAATTGGACAGATGAAAAGAGGCAAGATAAGATTTGAATCCAGTACTAGCAGCAGTAGTAGTAGCAAAAAGAGTAGCAGCAGTACAAGCAACAAAAGTAGTAGTACTAGGTCTAGTAGCTATAGTTCTGGCGGCAGTATTGTCAGAAACGGTTACTAAATTAAATAGCTTCTAATAATCAGTAATAAAGAATATTTAATGGATATCCATAAAAATAACCAGCCACCAAGTGTAGGCTGTGAATAACGTTGACAAAATGGCTGTTCAGAAAACTGACCTTTCTTTCCACGACCTTTCTCTTTCTTGTATGTCGGTAAGCAGAGTGTTGTGTCTTTCTTGTAACCTATCCAAATCTTCTTGTAACGTCTCGTTTTCATTCTGTGCTGTTAACAGCTGGTTACTGTTCAACAAATATGCAAATAAAATGATAGCTTCATGTTGAACTTCCTTTTTTAAACATTAATTATACGAGATAATTGAGGTAATATTATTGTTAAAGTGTGTCTATGGTTTATGTCTGGCACTGATCACATCAAAGACATATGGCTAGTGAGATAAAAATGATCAGATAGAACATTTCACGGATACAGGTAACATGGTGAACGATGGTTGATGTTTTATGGCCACTTTTGTGCACGTGATAGGCTAAATGGGCCGAGCGACCTCCAGAGGTAATGAAGTCAAAGATGAAACACCCCTCAGATGTGCCCAGGCTGAGATTCGAACTGAGGTGGTAGTGATATGTAGTCAAATACGCTACCAGTTAGACCACGGAGGTACCCCTCTACGGGTAACACAGATTAGATCCCTTTAATTGCAGGTTTGTACCACAGTGCCAAATAATACAGCAAAGACTGGGTAATGTTGTTATTGATGCTGTTGTTGCTGTTGTTGTAATTATGTTCTAATGATGACGTTCAAGTTTATTATCAACCAAACAATAATCACTTCTCCAGTCCAAGATTTATCCACAATAAGTCATAAAAAAAACAAATCAGCCTTTAATACTTATGATAAATATACAACTGGCTTCTTCATCTAAGACTAAGAATGTTTTCTAATAATTACAAAAATGAAAAGCACTGGAAAGCCAGGGTATTTAATTTTTAATTGTGATTAGTAACAATTATCAAGTAATTTTTCTACAACAAACAAACAGTACACACCTGATGTCTTGATATTTAGTTTTTAGCTGTTCAAATACTTTTTCCACCCCCTCTCTGAAAATGATCAGCAATTTCAATGGAGTATAGTCATAGATGATTGAAAAAGTTTGAATCATGAAATTAGCACAAAAAAATAAAAAGAAAGCAAGAAAAACATCATATTCAAATACAGTACGTTAGTTGAATTCATTTTTGAAACAATGTAAGAGAATTAAAATAAAGAGCTTACTATCATGACAGCATTAGAGTAAAGACCTTTAGAGTAATATTTTTACAAATTAAATAGGGCACTACACAAATTTTTTATATCATTATTACTACATTAACATATCAGATTAAAAATAATAAGATTAACAACGATAGTATAAAATTTCAGACAGAGGTGCACATTAAATATTCCACACCAATGTAGAAAATGTATTTATTACATACAGAATAAATCTGCTATGTATAAAAAAAGATTATTTACACCGATATAAATAATTCAGAAAATAGACTCCCAATATTGTTTAATACAGTCCACGGATACCTTTAAGGGATAGATAATAACTCAAATGACATCCTGTGTTTAAATTCAATAATTCATAATGAAATTCTGCAAACTTAAGTAACTGAACTGAGTATTATCAACAAAAAAGAAATAAATCGATCAATATCAGAATGCTACACCATGGAATTGTGTCTTGTCACACTCGTTAAGGATCTACTTCATCATACTTTATGTGCGTGTGTAATTCAGCAGAGTTCAAAACTAATATCATTAATCGATGTTGAACTCTAGGTCAGACATTCGACCCCTGAACCACTCACCTTTCTTTTTTCTCTTGTTCCAAGGTTAGTTCCTCTTGTGATTTGGTTTTCTGCTGCTTTAGAACACTGTGAACTCGAACCTTGTAAAAAAAACAATCAGTAAATAAGTCTTTTAATGCACAAGTGATTGCCGTGTGCGCATGCACACACACACACACACACACAGAGTGAAAGAGAGAGATACCTTATATCCATCATATTCTGCCAATACTGTGTTATATTCAGCCCTTGCCATCTCTAGACTGCACTCAAGTGACTGTACTTTGGCCTCCAAAGATCGTACCGTCCTTTGGTGAATGTCAGCAGTACTGTGGCATCTTTCCTTTAACTGGTGATTTTCTGCTACCAGGTTTGCAATCTGGATCTGCGGGTGGAAGATCAGAGGTCACGGAGTGTAAGTGGCACACAAAATTAGCTTCATAAAATCTACGAGTAGCTTTATGAATCACTCGACATGATCGAACGGAGAAAAACAGAGAAACATAAAAAAACAGAGATAGAAGATGATGAACTGATGACAGATTCTTAATTAAAATACTGTCTCTTACTTTGTGTTCTTCGTTCTGCTGATTCAACACTTCAACTTTCCCTCTAAGCTGGGCATCAAATGACCTCTGTTCTCCTTCCTGCAATGAGAACAATTGAAAGAAATTCAAGTCACACCTGGAACATATACTTCTGGTACAGCTTCCTGGAGAATCATACCACATACACGTAACACTGGGATACACACATAACACTGGGACACACGCAGAACATGGGACACATGCAGAACACCGCGGCACACCCAGAACACTGGGACACACACAGAACACTGGGACACACGCATAACACTGGGACACACGCATAACACTGGGACACATGCAGAACACTGGGATACACACACAACACTGGGATACACACACAACACTGGGATACACACATAACACTGGGATACACACACAAAACTGGGATACACACATAACACTGGGATACACACAAAACTGGGATATTACATGAACCCTGACTTCCTGGAGGTTTACTGTAAATTGTGCTAATAACAGGACAGTGTTCTTCTACACACAGTAGAATGTTCTAACCACAGGAAAGATTTTCTAACCACATTAAGGGTTCTAACCACAGCAAACTGCAATAAACATACAGCAGAGTATCCTCACTATGGCATAGTACTCTAATTATAATACAGTTTTTTAAATAAAACAGTGTTCTAACCATGTACAGGAGTTAATTAACTTAACGGCCATCCAGAATTCTCATAATTTGTACAGTACATACATTTATTCAGACACCCCCTCCCTCCCTTAGGATGTAAATGCTGTTTAAATGTTTCAAATGCTGTTTTGCTGAAAAAACTACCACTGATACAACCTCTTCAATACTAATAGTATTTTACAGATGCTGCCAATATGTGTTTTGAAGTACCCATCATCTACTGCGAGATGGGGGTTAGTGAGTCATTAACAGGCACTTTGTTGGGTTTTTATTAATAAAAATTAAACATTAAAGTATACATTCATATCCCAGTACACTTGTGACAATAATGATAATTATGGACAACTCTGTGTTAATTCATTGTGATCATCATCATCATCATCATCATCATCAACAACAATTAATACTACCATATTATGGTATCAGTGCTATCTGTATATAGCATACAAAAATTTTATAATTAACAAAGATCATAAAACAGCCATGACATTATTCACTTGTTGAATCAATGAGCCTAATACATAACTGATATGACAATACATTGTCATCAGCTTCAAACATGAAAGGAATTATTAATGTAAGTTGGCTATATAGAAATAATTTAAAAACAATCAGCTGGACAGTGAAGATCAAAGAAAATTAATGTATGGCCACACTGTATCAAGCGTATTCAACTGATTCTACTATAGCTCAGAGTACAACTTAATGATCATTGATGAGATGTCCTTATCTAAACAAATATAATTATAACATCATCGAATGATTAATATGTTATCTGGCAAATGTGAGAATGACAGCTCGGTTTGGGTTTTGATTGGACACAAGTTAAACAAACCCTCTAGTATCATCTATCAGTTCTTTTAACATTCATCATCTTCATCAGTGTACAATGATATTTTTATGGCTCTGCAGTTAGAACAATACACTGAAAACCTCCATTTGTACCTATATATATATATATATATATATATATATATATATATATATATTTAATATATATATTATTATATATATACACACACACCTACACACACACACACACCTACACACTTGTCTATAATGTGAGGTTTTAATTCTTGAAAATATTTGGGGTTTGCCTACTTGTCTAATACAAGAATCAATGTGAAAACTGGCTACATTTGGAGAGTGTCCATCGGGCCTGCCGAGTAATAATTATAATACCATATATACTTGTGTATAAGTGTCAATCTCATATATAAGATGGAGTCAGTATATCAGTCAATATCACTGGAAACCACCTAACTTGAATATAAGACGAGACAAAATTTAAGACTTTTAAAAGATGTTATTTTCAGAAAAATTGCATTTTCTTTTTGATCTGGCAATATACCATGTATACTCGCGTATGAGTCGATGTTTTGGGTAGGGAAATGGGAGTTCCCAGAAGCACCTCAACTTACACATGCGTCATATTTCCTACCAGCTGAAGGAAAGATGTTTTCGGCCATTCTTGACACACAACACTACAGGATTCAACCCAATAAGAGCCTGAGTTGAAATAAAATCGCCAGATCGCTGCCTACTACCAGTAGGTCCAGGCCATTAAGCAGATACTTTGCATCAACATTTTGACCCTTATTTTAGGGGGTTCAGCTTAATGGCCGGTGCCATTTCATTGCCAAGAAATCCAGTCATCGGGTGAAAAACTTTCAGTGTGTTAGCAGTCGTCTAGAATCTAGGCGCAAACGGACATCAATCGTTATTTTGATTTAAACTCATGCAGTAATGAAGTGAAACAAGTTGATGATAATTATACTTGGCTTTATAATGAAATTCAATATTTATATGTAGAATTATCTGATGTAATTATGGATAAATGTTGTTAGACTCAGTAATGCATTTCAGTAACAAGACAACTTGTACCCAAGACATCCGATACCAAAAAGTGTCGTATCTCATTCGTTTGGCGGCATAGACATTAGGGTGCCCACTTATAGTCTATATATTTTGTCTGGGCATATTTATACTAATAAAGGGATAATGACTGATTAATAAAACAAAATTCAGTAGAGAGTTAGTTATTAAGTGACCACATATACCAGTAGTTTACATCATCTCAGTTATTGCCGCATTAGTGACCAAAATGTACCATCAAAGACTCAGTAGACCAGATCTAATAACTGACAAAATGTCTAATTATTAACTTCATATGTGGTTCATTAAATGTTTAATGATGCCGTTAATTTAAGTTTGAGGTCCTATGTATACACTAAAAGTTTATGTAAATGATTGTTATAATTTGCCTTGATCTATTGACAGTATTGTACAAAACTCATTGGAATGACGGGTAGGAATAACAAATTACGAAAACGGTACTACCATAAATCATGATATTTTAGGCCTAAAAACGACATTGGCTTAATGGCCGGGTCAGCTTAATGACTGGGACCTACGGTAATCCATTATTATTCCATAATTAATAATTAATTTTCATCAAACTTTTATTTGGATCTCACACACATGCCAGTCTTTATGTAATAATACTTGATTAGCGATAACATAGAAATCACTGTTCACATTACTAACCTTGCTCGCCACTTGCTGTGAAACAATTAATTAATAACACTTGCCAGTTGAAGTTACATTCAGGCCTGTTTATTTATATTAATTATAACATCAAAGCAAAATCCTTATGTGTGTGTGTGTGTGTGTGTGTGTGTGTGTGTCGTTGCTGGTGAAGAAACTTATATTGATATATTTATGATCATTCTTTGGCACCATAGAATTAGGGTGCCCACTTATGTCTATATATTTTTTGGGCATATTTATACTAATAAGGGATAATGACTGATAATAACAAAATTCAGTAGAGAGTTAGTTACTAAGTGACCACATATACCAGTAATTTACATCATCTCAGTTATTGGCGCATTAGTAACCAAAATATACCATCAAAGACTTAATAGACCAGATCTAATAACTGACAAAATGTCTAATTATTAACTTCATATGTAATTCATTAAATGTTTAATCATGCCGTTAATTTAAGTTTGAGGTCCTACGTATACGCTAAACGTTTGTGTAAATGATCATTATAATTTGCCTTGATCTATTGACAGTATTGTACAAAACACATTGGAATGACGGGTAGGAATAACTAATTATGAAAACAACTATTTCCTGCGTTCAAAATCTCACCTGGAAATACTGCATGGAAAAGTTCAGATTTTAGGTCGGCTTAATGGACGGTACTACCATAAATCGTGATATTTTAGGCCTAAAAACGACATTGGCTTAATGGCCGGGTCAGCTTAATGACTGGGACCTACGGTAATCCATTATTATTCCATAATTAATAATTAATTTTCATCAAACTTTTATTTGGATCTCACACACATGCCAGTCTTTATGTAATAATACTTGATTAGCGATAACATAGAAATCACTGTTCACATTACTAACCTTGCTCGCCACTTGCTGTGAAACAATTAATTAATAACACTTGCCATGAAGTTACATTCAGGCCTGTTTATTTATATTAATTACAACATCAAAGCAAAATCCTTATGTGTGTGTGTGTGTGTGTGTGTGTGTGTGGGTGTGTGTGTGTGTGTGTGTGTGTGTTATTATGCTGTACAAATTTCAGTCATGTGACTAAGATCACCCTTATGAGACCATGAGTTTGATGATGATGATGATATGTTTTATGGCCACTTTTGTACACAAGGTAGGCTAAATGGTCCGACCATGAGTTTGAAATAATTGACTGACGACAATTAAAAATAATTATGGTTTGATTAATTGAAAATAATTAGATGAATTGTCATTAAATGCAATCTTTTTTATTAATTCATTTATATTTTGCAACTGCTTCTGGAATGGGTTATCTGAATTAGTTAACAAGAAAATATAAAGTAGTCAGTTTTATTAATTTAAAATAAAATTCTGGTTAGGTTAAATGAAGTGGGTAATCCCTGATATTCATATGAACGATTAATTAATAGTTTGTAATCCATATCTTTATTCAGAAATCACAGTCATTTTACACATTAATTCTAACAGAGGTCAAGACTTAGGATTTCAATATCAAGGAAGTACGTACCAATTTTTTGGCATCAGCAAGATCCTTCTTCACCTTGACTAGCATCTGCTTCAGTTTGTTAGCTCGTTCTTCGGACTGGGAACACTGGCTTTCAGCACTCTCTGAAACGTGAAAATATAACCAATCTCATGAATGCCAGCTATACCGAAAAACCAGTGAGATGTTTTCCAACTTCAAATCTCAAATAAAGGTATCTCATTTATTAATTTATATTAAATTAAAGCTCTTGATTTAGGATAAATAAATAAAACAGTATTTCCTTTCTCAGTTAAAAAGATTCTTTTATATAGATGGATAATGGTAGGTCCATGATTGGTCCAGTTAGAGAGATGCTGTAATGGAAATATAGTTTTGTCTTCTGTGACAATGAATTTATTTCCAATTTACACAGACAGTAACCGCTATTCAACTGTAAAAATTGGGGGTGATGATTGGTGTTTTACAGCCACTTTTGTGCACGTGTTAGGCTAAATGGGCCGAGCAACCTCCAAAGGTAATGAAGTGAAGTCAAAGATGAAACAACCTTCAGATATGCCCGCACCAAGATTCGAACTCAGGTGGTAGTGATCTGTGATCCAATGCACTACCAACTAGACCATGGGATGACCTACATAGCTAAATTGCTGTCTTTCCATAGATCCCATTATATTTGCTAGCTGCCAGTGTCCGTGTGTGAACTGGTAACAGGAAGACAGAACTCATAGGTGGGAACATTTCGCTCAGCAAACAGTATATGAATAAGTGTCATACCTGTCACAGATGTTGGTGATTATGTCACTCCAAATAGTATCTTTGTTCTTTAATACTCTTTGGATTCCTTATTGACAGATTGCCGTTCAGTACAAAATTCTAGTTGAAGCCCATTAATATATATATGTGTATATGTTTGGGGATCCAATATATATATATATATATATATATATATATATGGTTCATATAAAAAGAAATATTAAAAATTCTAGTGTCTCAGATCTTTTCATCTACGTTTTCATGTTGTTGTTATTTAGTTTACAATAAATTTACTAATAGGAATGTTCATGGAACATTTTTTTAAACACCCCCAACAAACACCCTAACCAATCCTTACTCAGGCACAAACTCGTCTTCTGTCTGGGGCTTCCTTGGCTTGAAATGCAGGGAGATAATCAATCTTTCATTTCACAATATTCGACACTGTTGTATTTTCTATCTTAGAAATGTGATAGAGCTGCTGGTTACATTTCCACTTGTATTTCTTACATGTTATATAAGATCAACTTTCTTGGCTAATGTCAACTGTTGGGGGCCATTTCTGCATGTCTTGTGCACGCACTGGGCAGCCATATCCGAGTTTGCTTTTGTGAAAGAAACAAGCTAATAACTAGTAATCTATATTGTGGTTGAAGAGATAATTAAATCTAATGAATTTTCCATATTTTGTGGGAGTTTATGTAATCCCATTCTGAATATGGTTCAACACATTGTGCAATCAGCCAAGCATCTAAGCAGGGTATCCACAGAATTTCAAAAATCAAATTCCCTGTATTTTCGCCGTCTTATTTAAGAAATTTCCCTGTGTATTGTGTGCAAAAATTGCATGATGAATGAATGTTTTAGTAACGCTGCCTCCATCCACTCCTAATACTATAAATTTGGAATGAAGGCATAAAAATTGTCTGTGTCTTCCTTGTATTTTTCAAAATGTTTAAATTCCCCGTGTTTTCCCTGCAAGGAAAATGTTCAAGTTATTCACACTGCGCCGTGTGTACATTGCTAACCCAGTAACCATAAACTGAATCGAAAGACCTTTGTCAGTTATAGGTTTGCACTGTTTGCATCAGATTCTAACTGAGTACATGCCTGATATGTTCAATAGCAATGTTTTGCTTAGAGGTCAATTAGAAATTTGCTCAGTCAACAACTGATGAACCCACTCTCAAATAAATCTCTGATACACCCGTGAATAACACTCTATCAATGGTTTTAGCTCCTCGGACGAGTTCATTGATCATTCATTAAACCTCTAACGACTGATAGATCACATTACAGAGACTTCAATGCATGCAAATGGCCATTATTGGTATGAAATGTTGGGTCAACAAGTAAAATACAGAGATGATTGATTTATAGGATATTTTTAAATGATTTCAGACGGACACTATTGGTCGTGAAAGAAACTGGTAAACTTAATGGAGGGATTGAATTTGTGAAGGTGATCACTATGACAGCCTTTACTGTATTTATGATTCAGGTGTGAACATTATACAGGAAACAAGCCAATGCCATGGATATATATATTTACATTTATAATTTGCTCTATAAGTATCGTCTCCTACACGAGAACTGCGAGCTGTTAAACCAGTACAGCCACATTGAACAAGTCCAGCTTACTGACAGACAGAAAATATATATTCTTCAGAAAGTGGAAAGCAGCCACATGTTCTTAATAATTTAGGACTCAATGGGAAGAAATAGAAAATGTTAAATTTTGGCCACATTAAATAATGAACACTTTAAATCAGTAATCAAGTATTTAAACCACAAGCCCACAAAAAAAACATAATTTGTTACCCAGCTGTTTCTGTAATGACGATGCTTTCTCTTCGAGCCGGCTGATCTCCGTTTCCAGATCCTTCACCTTACTGTCTCTCTCAGTGATGGCATCATTTAATGATTGGACAGTTCTCTCATAGTCAGCTATCTCAAGATCCATCATGTTGCTCTGCTGTGCTTCCTATAAGTATAATAATATGACAGTAATCATTGCCTCCGATGATCGATGACGTGAACGTTTTTGCTCACCTTTGGCAATCACAAATAGTAAAGTGACAATATAAGAATTCTGAAACAAACAAAATACCATCAGATTTCTAAAACCTATTACTGTAGGTCCTGGCCATTAAGCTAATACTTTGTGTCAACATGTTTTGCCCTTATTTGTTTGTTGTTGCTTTTTTTTGGGGGGGGGGGTTAATGGCTGGTGCTATTTCAGCGTTAAGAAATCCAGTCATCAGGAGAAAAATATCAGTGTGTTAGCAGCTGTCCAAACTCTAGTCTAGTCTAGATCTAGATGCAAATGGACACCAATCGTCATTTTGATTTAAACTCATGCAGTCATGGAGTGAAAATAGAAGTGAAACAAGTTGATGATAATTATACATGTAGAATTATCTGTAGAATTATCTTGTTTTTCTAATTATGGATAAATGTTGTTGGACTCGTATTTCACGACTTTCAAATGCATCACCAGTAACAAGACAACTCGTACCCAAGATATCCTGTACCCAAGAGTGTTGTATCTCATTCGTCTGGCGGCATAGACATTAGGCTGCCCCCATATACATATTGTGTCTGGGTGATGATGATGATTGGTGTTTTACGGCCACTTTTGTGCACATGGTAGGCTAAATGGGCCAAGGGACCTCCAAAGATATGCCCACACCGAGATTCAAACCCGGTGGTAGTGATCTGTGGTCCAACACACTACCGCTAGACCACAGAGGCACCCCTATTTTGTGTCTGGGCATATTTATACTAATAACAGGATAATTACTGATTAATTTATTTATTTTCAACAGAGAGTTAGTTACTAACTGACCGCATATACCGGTAATTTACATTGTCTCGGTTATTGCCGCATTAGTGACCAAAACGTAGCACCAAAGGCTTAGTAGTAGATCTAATTGACAATATGTCTATTTATTTCTAAGTCATTGATTTCATATGCGGTTCAATGAATGTTTAATCACACCATTAATTTAAGTTTGAGGTCCTACGTATGCACTAACATTTTGTGTAAACGATCGTCATAATTTGCGAATTATGAAAACAAAGCTATTTCACGTGTTCGGAAACGTCACCTGGAAATACTGCAGGGAAAAGTTCAGATTGTTAGGTCGGCTTAATGGATTAAATCGTGTATTTTAGGCCTAAAAGTAAAAATGACCTCGATTTAATGTCCGGGTCGGCTTAATGGCCAGGACCTATGGTAATTAATTAATTAATATTTAAACAAAGACAAAACATAGCTGTTCATCATCATCATCATAATCAATACCAATTTACAAACTAATACTATCATTTGGGAACAAATAATAATAATATTATTATTTTACAATTCTCATGAGAACACTTATGTAGATAATAATGCAAAATTAAAAAAAAAAATTTACAACAAAGACAGCATTTTATAGTCGGCCTACAAAATGGCAACCTTCCTACTTTTATTACAGTTCATCTAGTTTATTGATCAACAGCCGAGAATACACGCACACGTTACACAGAATACTCTACCTTGCGAGCATGATCGAGCTTGTTTTCTAACTCAGCAACTCTGTTCTGTAGAGACTTTAGCACCACCTGGTGATTCTTCTCTTCCTCCACTTCTTCAAGCTGAGTTTGTTTTAATCTTTCTTCCAACTGTTGAGAAAGAGAACAGGCTATTTACCGGAGCTCGGTTGTAATAATTCATACCGTCACTTTTATGGCACTTCTGGGCACAGATACCGCTGATTTGGTGGATTAGCAATTTGTTTTCCAAATTCCTTTGAATAGTATAATATCTGTTTCATGTTATTACAATACACACACACACCAGGATCTGTATGCTAAATATTTCAATCAGTTTTAAACATGGCGCAAACACCAGCATGCATAAATGCTCACTATAAATCTCTGACTTGTGGCAACAAGATGCAAGACCACC
The DNA here is from genome assembly GCA_025642065.1 of Paralvinella palmiformis. Lineage (NCBI taxonomy): Eukaryota > Metazoa > Annelida > Polychaeta > Terebellida > Alvinellidae > Paralvinella > Paralvinella palmiformis. The sequence goes on along the minus strand of JAODUP010000964.1, from coordinate 73,357 downwards.
AACATCTCAATTAACTGACATCAAAGCCTAAGATAGAGAAAAGGTTGGCTCATATAAGAGTGGTCTCACATGTTATTGTGTTAATGAATACTTTTGCCACTACTGCCAATGACACCTGCAAAGTATCACTTGCAAAATAAAATAACTTATAATCTCTCTGGTGTAATTCACATTTTCTAATTCTTTGAATATACTGAGTGTGTATATATATATATATATATATATATATACTTATTATTAGTTTGATTTCCCGCAGATATACTATATCATTAAAGTGCATAATATCATATATATAATTGCATGCAAAAATGGGGTGTGCTATATAATATCTTGCAAAAATAACATAATGGCTTAGTTGTCAAATGACTCTCTAACCAGCCAAACTAAAAGAAGGAGAGAAAGACACATCAAATGACTCTTAGATGACTAATCAGAGCTGTATATGGATACAAGCATAGTTCAAAATGTAATTCTCTTGATATTGCACAAAATACCTGTACATCTAAATGTACATAGAAATTGAACCTTTCAAATTTAGCACTTTCATCAAGTCACAAATATTTATCCATATATTCAGTTTTTGTTGTTATTATTTACCTATTAAATTAATCGTACACATTTTCCCATCTGTTTTCAAAGAACCCCAATAAGGTATTAACTCTGTACTAAAAAATGACACTTCCTCGGTGCTTCTGCTGTTTTTATTACACAGAAACAATCTACAAATATGTTTATTGTACGTTTCAGGTCTGTACGGGGATCATTGATCTCTGATTGGATTATAATCCAAACTTAGTTATCATGGGTAACTTAGATATTTGTTTAGATGGCAATGGATGATTGTCAGTTAGAGGTCACTTCAGTACCAACTAGTACAGGTGAGATCCAATTCTAGACAATGTTAACCAAATTTCAATAATATAAATTTATATAAGAAACAAACAAAACAGCAGTGGAGTCCATCTCGACCTAAAACCGTATCAGTTTTAATGCAGAATTTCTAGTTTACTAAAAATATAAACTTACCTCAGCCTTTTCATGTAAAATAAGTTCCTTCTGTAATTTCTCAGCCAACTTTTCCTGTTCTAGTAACAACTTCTGGCTCTCCAAGTCCTGCGGATAATAAACAAATAAAATTGTACTTAAAATTTCATTTTAATATCTCTTAGGAATCCCATCGTCATATCACATATATATCATCCTATGATAATGCTTATTCCGAGATAAAACCATCTAGCACTATAACAAAAATTATTTCCAGGTAAATATTAATATTATTATTCCATTTTAAAAGAACATAGATACACAACCTATAATAAATTATATTACAATTAACACACTTTTTCCACTATAATATAACATATATTGAAAACACTGTTAGAATAACCTTTTGGCAATGGACATTTTGGCCATAATAATATTCAAGGTTGACATTTTGGCCATAGTATATTTCCAGAGTTTGAATTTCTCATTTAACTGCAATCACCACTCACTCTTCAATTGCCTCTCCAGAGAAATGTTTTAAGAGCAAATGCCTGTATATTCTAGTTTCAGTTTCTCATCTAGTGACATACGCTTGATGCCAATTAAAATTACAAAGAACTGTTTCACTATTATTAAATTAACCTAAGGTGGCTTCTAAATTAAAACACATTTTACAAAATTAAAACTGATAAAAATATAACAAATATGGCTTCTGAATACCTTTAAATTATCTGTATTTACCATCTATACTTACAAATATCACATTAATTTATGTTATGTACATTTACGAACATTATGATATAGGCAAAAACGTCCACCTGAATATTTTCCGTGATCAAAACGTCCAGAGGTGCATGGCCATAAAGTCTGTCACCAAAACATCCTACATTCAGATATACAGCCAAGTGGTTGATCCATAGGGAAACAACCGATACAAAGATAGGCATGAGCTGATGTAAAATCCACTACCTGCAGGTTTATCATAGGTTCCTCTAATCAATATACTGTTGGAATGATCAAAATTTAATCAGCTACTCCTCACATATACTAGCTTTTACCAGGCATCAAAAGAAAGACACCCGGCTACCCGATTATCTCCCTATTCACCCCCCCCCCTCATTTATCTATAATCCATTGTCTTTTGATATACCGTAGGTCCCGGCCATTAAGCCAAGGACCTGTTTTTAGACCTAAAATATCACGATTTATGGTGTTACCGTCCATTAAGCCTACCTAAAATCTGAACTTTTCCCTGCAGTATTTCCAGGCGACGTTTTGAACGCAAGAAATAATTTTGTTTACATAATTTGTTATTCATATCAATGTGTTTTGTATACTGTCAATAGATCAAGGCAAATTATAACCATCGTTTATGCAAACTGTTAGCGCATACGTAGGACCTCAAACTTACATTAACAGCGTTATAAAACATTCAATGAACCGTATATGAAGTCGATGACTAACAGAAGTAATTAAATATATTGTACGTTTTGGTCACTAACGTGGAAATAACAAAGACAAGGTAAATTACCAGTATGTGCGGTCAGTTAGTAACTATAAGTCTATATTGAAAATAAAATAATCAGTAATTATCCCGTTTTTAATATAAATATGCCCATACAAAATATTAATATGGGGGGCACCATAATGTCTATGCCGCCAAACGAATGAGATACGACGCTCTTAGCTACTGGGATGTGTTGGGTACCAGTTGTCTTGTTACAGGCGCTGCCTTCGTGAAATGCGCTACTGAGTCAAACAACGTTTATCCATAATTACAAAGATCAGATAATTCTACATATAAATACTGATTTTCACTATAAAGCCATGTATAATTATCATCAACTTGTTTCACTTCTATTTTCACTCCATGACTACATGAGTTAAATCAAAATGAAGATTAATGTCCATTTGCATCTAGATCTAGACTAGGTCACTAGCATCTAGATGGCTGTTAACACACTGAAAATTTTCATTAAGCCGACCCCCCAAAATGTTAACACAATGTCTCGGCTTAATGGCCGGGACCTACGGTATCTGGTTATTTATTTCCTTGAAGTATGTATTTAATGTCTTATATTTCACTATCCAATTAACAGCATAGTGATTCTTTACACACACACACACACACACACAAATGAATTACCAAAAAGATCATTTTAATTACCAGATTACAGGGATAAATCCAGTATTGCTTCCATTATGTAACTACAAAATTGTCTCAAAGCATTTTTCCATTTTTATATTAGGCAAGATGGCTGGCAAAAGGCATTTTGTATTAACCACTCTTTTGTCTATCCACTTTGAACATTTTATACTAATATTCCTGTTTTAAAATGACAAATAAGATAAATTTTGAATGTGGGGAATTTACCTTTTCTTAACCAAATATTACACAAACTGAAACTTTTACCAACTTACCTCTGATCTACACAAGATATCATTGTTATCTTAATCTATAAAAGCACAAAATATTACTTTAACATATGTCCAGGATGAACATTAAATCTACCTTTATGAGTACACATATCTATCGCAGTTACACTAGTAGCAGCTACATTAAAACAATCCAAGTTTTAACACATCTTTTAATATATCTTCAGTTCTCAGATTATTTGTTTTATTTTATTATTAATTTTCTGAACCAATTAATATTATAATGATCTTATAATATTTATATCATTCTGAATGCGAAATATGCTATACCACGTTGTGAATATAAACTAAAATATTACAAAATCAGACAAACTTAACTGAACTAATAGTAAACATAACAAAACATGGTTCCCACAGACAAGGAAATTTTTATTTTCCATGACTTTTCCCGGACTTTTCCAGGACAAAAATACCATTTCCAGGACAAATTATACAAGATTTAAAGGTAATATATAACGATATGTGCAAAAGAGCATATCATATTTATTCAATGTATGATCGATTATTGACATTTTTATGGTACATCCTCCTCCTTACTTCTAGCTGTCCGATCGACCCACTTTTCTTTAAATTCTTTAAAAAGTTTTCTTCTACGCGCATAATATTTAGTAACAGGCTTTTTTGTTCTGTGTGGATTTTTTGACAAGGATATTTCCAGGACCTGGAAAATTAATTTGTTATTTTCCAAGTTTTCCAAGGCACATGGGATCCCTGATAAAATTAGACAAGCTGTGACTTAAGATCACGGGAATTGTAATTACCATATATATCGTTAGGCATAAATATAGCCTAAAAAGAAAGTATTATATCAGGAGAGAGATATTTTATATATGGAATATAATCTGATGGGTAACATTCTTTGCCATGTCACCGTAGCATTTTATAAACAAGTACTTGGATATTAATAGATGGACATATGAACGGTTAGAATAAATAATAATGGCCGAAATGGCAGATATTATATGTGACCTAGCTACCTCAAATGGGAGAGACCCAAATGGTCTGTAATTTACTGCTTCGCCACGGGGGACTACTTCTAAATTAATTTAGAATTGACAATATACGGCATATTCGGTGGAGAAAAACTCCCCCCACACAGCATGATAATGAGTAAGAAAGCCAACGCTCTTACCCACTGGGCCATAGAGACAGTTTAAATATAAATGTGTTCTGCTAAAAAAAGGTTTGTACAAATTAAACAGTACATTATCATTTTCATAATCTGCTGCATGATTTTCACAAGCAGCACCTGAAAGGTGTTATCTCTGTTTATACATATGCGAGAGCAATCAAATATTATTGATTTATCACTGAAATATACATATATTGAAGAAATGTCTATTTGCTTCATTTAATTTAAGTTTAAACATTTAAGTTTAAACAAACTGACATTAGGTTAGGTAGCAATATATGCCTTGGAAATGGAAATCACATCAATTTAACTTTGATATTTTAGAAAGATGTGAAATTAGCAATTGTCAACCACGGTCAAACTTAACTGCATTACCGGAATGTTCTGAACTACGATGGTTCGCTTTTAAATGGACTATACAAGGTTTTGTGGAAATCCTGAGGTATCTACTAAGAAATCCCATCCATCTTATACACGAGACCGGATTATTCTCAATGATATACGGTAACTGTAGTGGTCAACGTAGTATAACTATTAGCCCAAACTAAGCCTTTCAATTGTGACATGAACGTAATCTTTTATCACCCTCTTATCAACATTTACCTTGATATCTCTCTGGAGACAGTCTACCTGAGTTATTGTATATTCTTTGTCATCTTTCAGTTGTAGATTGTTAGCTTTAAGGTCACCGAGTTCCTCGGCCACTTGTTTCATGGCTTTTTCTATGTCTTTACGCTGTTCCTTCTCCTCTTCTAACAATGTTTCCAGTTTATCATACTCAGCTTGTAGACTCTGGTCAGATAACAATAATGCCAAAATTAATAAAATGCTAAAAAAGAATTTGGCAATATTTTCACTCGTAAAATGAGAATGAATAATTTGGCAATATTTTCACTCGTAAAAATGTCGATGAAAAGTATTCATGGGCATTTTCATCAAAGATTATGAGCACCTAAATAAGTATAAAGAAAGGGACTATCTGTAAAATGATAGGTACATTATGAGACCAACCAGTAGTCCAACAACATTCATTTGACAGAGTCATTACTATCGTTTCTCCGTATCCTAATTTGGGATATGATGGAATCAACAATTTTGTATGATCTGAGAGCGGTGAAGAAATCCGATGTTTTTCCATTGGAAATTTCAGAGCCATTTTCACATCATACAAAATAAATATGATGACCATCAGTTCATGTATACTGATGGTTCAAAAAGAAGGTGATAGAGTAGGATATGCTGCCGTTTGTGGTAGGCAGTGCGTGATGGAATGCCTGTCTGACGTGGCTTCGTAACATATACACAGTAGAACTTCGAGCCATAATCTTGTACTCAGTCATGTTATGGGCTCTACTAGGGAAACTTTATTATATGCGTGGATTCTTTGTCTTGCCTACAGGCTTTAGAACATTTAGACATAAAAAATGTACCCCAAATATACAGCTAATTAAAGTGCAACATAATTATTCACATGTGATTGACCTAATGTTTTAAATAATACAGAACAAAACTACAACTAAGTATAAACAGGATGCTCATTTTGTTACCTGGAAGTTCTGGATATGCTGTGATGTACTCTGTCCATGCAATTCCAACTCCTGCCTGACCTCTCTCAGTTGCTTTTCTAATCTCTGTTTATCCCCCTTCAGTGTCTCCAACAGTTTGTTGCTGGCTTCCAACTTCATAAAAGGTGACAACCAATAAACACCGGATTCAGTGGAAGTGAGCAAGGTGTGAGGAAGAAGTTTGGTTAGATAATATAATATTTCTCCATTAACAGCATAACAGGATATTCATTTCACTCCTCTGATTACAATGGTTTTCATATCATTTTAATATTGGCTCACACACATACACATACATTATTCATGGTTTTATAAATACTATTTGCTTATAATTTATGCTTTGTTCTTGGCTTATAAATAAACAACACACCTTCATCCTAACCTATAATTACCGTAAGTCCCGGCCATTAAGCCGAGGTAGTATTTTAGACTTAAAATATCATGATTTATGGTAGTACCGTCCATTAAGCCGACATAAAAATCTGAACTTTTCCCTGCAGTATTTCCAGGTGATGTTTTGATCGCAGGAAATAGTTTTGTTTTCATAATTCATACCAATGTGTTTGTATACTGTCAATAGATCAAGGCAAATTATAACGATCATTTACACCAACTGTTAGCACAACTTAGGAGCTCAAACTTAAATTAATGGTGTGATTAAACATTCAATGAACTGCATATGAAGTCAATGACTTAGAAATGAATAGACATATTGATGATTATTGCCATTTACTACTGAGCTTTTGGTGGTTAATAACCAGTATATGCGTGGTCAGTTAGTAACGAACTCTCTATTGAAAATAAATAAATTAATCAGTAATTATCCTGTTATTAGTATAAATATGCAGAGATAAAATATGTATATGGGGGCATCCTAATGTCTATGCCGCCAAACGAATGAGATAATAAATGTAGAATTGAAAGTCGTGAAATGGGCTACTGAGTCCAACAACATTTATTCATAATTTAAAAAAATCTGATAATTCTACATATAAATATTGAATTTCATTATAAAGCCATGTATAATTATCATCAACTTGTTTCACTTCTATTTTCACTCCATGACTGCATGAATTTAAACCAAAATGACGATTGATGAACTGATGTATGTCTATTTGCATCTAGATCTTGACGGCTGCAAACACACTGAAATTTGTTCTCCCGATGACTAGATTTCTTGACACTGAAATAGCACCGGCCATTAAGCCGACCCCCCCCCAAAAAAAATAAGGGTCAAAATGTTGACACAAGGTCTCGGCCTAATGGCCGGGACCTACAGTATAGCCACAGTACCGGTTTATAAATACAGAAAACATACCTTAGTCTTGGCTTCTGCTGCATCTTTCTTGGCCTTTAGGGCTAACTGTTTAAACTTGTTTTCTCTGTCTTCTTTCTCTCTCAACTGCTTCTCTAGCTTGCCGACTCTGGTCTTGAAATCATCAGAATTATTCTGCAAAAAACTTGTCAAGGTTATGCCTTTGCATAAAGTAATATTTTATCTGTTCAATTATTTGAACGGAGATAAAAACTACTAAACAACAGCAGCAATTCAGGTTAGAAGTAAGTGGAATGTTACATGATAACCTGTGAGATGGGTGTTGGTTAGTGCTGCATGGTGCGGGAACTTGGCGAGAAGTCTTTACAGAACCGTTTGTGGGACGACTTCAATTGGTGAAATGTAAGCTGCTTAGCAGTATCTCTGTTGGCCACACCTACCCTCCCTTAAACAGTGTTAGTTATTTTAAAACAGGTCATATAGAGGATGTTTGGTATCTAATTCGGGCTTGATGTGTCAATCTGCCATATTAGGTTTATAGAAAACTACAAGCATTATGTCAAGCTTTGTATATGTATTCCCTTATTATGTTTGTTTTGTGTGTGTGTGTGTGTGTGTGTGCATGTGTGTGAGAGAGCGAGGGATGAGCACTAAGTTATGGTTTGTTTAATAAATAGGTTGTCTATCTAAATTACTGTTCAGTTATGTTTTTAATAGAACAATTTAGAATCATATTTTTCAAAACAAATTTCAAATTATTAATATTCTGTTTCTATCAAAATGTGTTTCATATAATTTATCTAGAAATGTTTTGATAACGTAATGCTGTGCTATGTTTAGGAGATATACAAGCCTCACAAGCTCCCAGTAATTTGGAAATAGACCTTTTACAGATATGAGAACAGTTCCAAATAAAATGATTTGGAAATGATTTAAATTTTAGATTTCTAAGCAAAATATGTTTAAAAAAATTAATAACTGCCACACAAAGTTTGCTGAAATTCAGATACAGAAGAACCATAAAAACGAAATACTCTAAGCATTTGTTTCAACCTATTTCCAGGATTAAATCTATTTACCTTAGCAGCCTGTGATGAATCAGTTTCCTTGGATGCCATAAGTTTGACCTTCGCTTCTAAAGCATCTTTCTCACTTGAAATCTGATCGAGTTTCACCTTAAATTCTTCAACTTCCTGCTGCTTCCTGGTAAGGAGGTTCTCAATTTCTGCCAGTTTTTCTAACCTACTTGCAGCAAATTTCAGCTTTTCTTCATTTTTTTGGTACTTCATCTGAATACTGAAGAAGTCTTTTTCAACATTATCTCTATCTGCGTTTACCTTCTCCACCTCTGCATTTAACTTTACCACTTCTGCTTTTGAGGTTGAGAGCTGATTTCTTAAATCTGACATTTCTTTCTGAAGTTCATTAATCTGTTCTTCTTTCTCGGAAACCAGATTCTTAGATTGGCCACTTTCAGCCTCTCTTTGCGAGAGAAGACCATTCTGTTGTTTCATATCCTGCAGTGACTCCATCAGCTGAACTTGCTCATTTTCCAATGTCCTCTTTCTTTCAGATAATTGCTTATTTTCATTCAACAATGCATCCAGTTGCTTCACCAGATCACCTTTCTCCAAAACTAGCTGTTCACATTTCTGGTTAATTCCTTCAAATGTAGCTGTCAAAGTGTCATAACTGTCTTTGATCTGGTCATGGCTAACCCTGAGATCTGTCAGTTCACCAGAGGCTTGCTGCAAATGTTGCTTCAATGAAGCCTTCTCACTAGCTGTAACACTGAGCTCTTCTTTAATTGCTGCCAGCTGTTCTGCGGATGACTGTGTACTTTCTTTTATTTTCTCCAAAGATGACTTCACCTGTTCTGACTCAGCTTTGAACGAAGACTTCTCCCGAGTCAGGGCTTCAATTTTGTTGCTGTGTTGTTTGACCATCTGTTCGGCATGTGCTAGATGCGATTTCAGCTCATCAAGTTCACATTTCATATTCTCACAATTTTCAAAAAGCTCAACTTTCTCATGAGACAGATTTTCATATTTGGCTTTAAGTGCACCATGTTCTTCATTAGCCTTTTGCAACAACTCTTGAGTTTCTGACAGATTTGACTTCAATTCAGAGACCTCAGTCTCCAAACTGTCACCTTCCGTTACAAATCTGGACCTTTCTTTACACACAGTGTCATAATTTACCCCTAAATCAACAAGTTCTGATTGAAGTTTCCTTGTGAGCTCCTGAGAATCAGCCAGCGATGCTCTAAGCTCAGCAACATCAGCTTCCATTGTCTCTTTTTCATGGTGAAATTCCTCCAACTCAGAGCTCAGCTGCTGTGCTCTCAATTCGAGTGCAGTTTTAGCCTCAGTGACCTCATCTTTGTCCACTCTGAGTGCCTGTAATGTCCGCTGGAGCTGGCCCATTGCTTCACCACTCTCTGACTGTAAGCCTTCAATCACCTGTTGACTGTCAGCCAGATTATACTCAGCCGATTTCAACTTCAAGTCCACTTCCTGCTTGGCCTTATTCAGTGCCTCTTTCTCACCAGTGACAATTTCCAATGTATGCTGAAGGTTCTCCAGCTGGTTCTTCAAATCATCTACCGATGTCTCTGATGCTGCTCTACTTTGATGGAGGTTTTCTATCTGCTCTTCAAACTTCTGTTTTTCATCATCATGAGCTGCTCTGAGATCATTCAACGCCTGAGTTAAGGAAGCTTTTTCATTATGTAGTTGGTCTTGCGTTTCAAGAAGACTGGAATATTCCTGCTGCAGATTGTCCAGTTCCTGCTTCAGCTGGTTCTTCTCATCAACAATGGCATCATACTGATGATGCAACTGTGCAAATGTTTTAAGCTTCTCTTCGAGAATCTCTCGCTCTGGAATGAAGCTTTCCACCTGTCTTCTACTCTCCTCCAAAGCTTTCCTGTCCTTTTCGGCCTCGCCCTTGAAGATTTCCACATCCCGCTTCAGTTCCTGCACCTCAATCAGCAGTTTCTCGTTGTCAGACTTCACTGCACCGACTTCGTTCTTGGTGATGAGCAGCTCTTCTTCAATGGGACTGCCCTCTCCACTACTGCTTTCCTGCCACCGTTTCGTAACATCATCATGATCAGCCTGTAGTGTTTCATATTGCTGCTCCAGTTCCTTCACCCTACTCACAAGCCGTTGCTGCATCTCCTTCAGCTCAGTGATCTCTGACTGCTGGTTATCATTTTCTTCATTCAGCAGTTCACTGTCCTTGGTCAGATTACGAAACGCGTGCATCTCACTCTCGAGTGCTTCGTACTTCTGGCACGTCTCATCACGCTCAAACCGCAGCTTGTCCAGCACCTCCTTCAGGCTGTATAGCCGTCCAGCAACGCCACCCTTCTCATCCGCCATGCGACAGATCTGATCCCTCAGCTGGTCGCGCTCCTGCAGCGCCTCCTGAAATGAAGCCGTCATATCGTCCAGCTCATT
>JAODUP010000964.1:0-57500 GCA_025642065.1 Paralvinella palmiformis | reverse complement strand
CCAAACGATTATACGGTCATGATCATTAGCGAGTGAGCCAATAAAGTAATTTGTACACTATTATAGATGAAGGCATGCACATATAAATATTATAAACAAACGCACGAGGTCAATTAAAAAAATATCGTAAATTAATGGTGATATTTGTTTTTGCACCTGTCCGCAGTTTATTATTTTTTGTACAGAGAATACTCCACCCAACATTTTTATCTATTTTTCTTGCCACCCGGCCACGTTACCCGCAACAAGAATATTTTTTAACCAGGCCTTATTAATCTTCTCTGAAAAATAGTGATTACTAAGTCTATCAAATAAAATGAGTCTGATTGAGCTGGTCAACCAATTTATAATGACATGAGGTACCTCCAATACAAAAGACTAATAATGGTATGGGATACATGTTTTGAAAGTGTAAGGTTAGCATGATAAACACTGGATATTTACATCACTATGACCAACTTGTATGATTAAAACTTATACTTGCCTGGCATGATTACTACTTGTTCATATAAAGAATTCAGTGATATCCATTTAGAAGCTACCACAATGGATTCCAGAGATGAATTTGGCTTAAAATCACCAAAGTGAATTCGTTTACCTTAGAAGCCACGACATATAATTTCTAAGTATTGTTTCATCACCTACTTGGCTTAGGAAATAACGTCTATTTTCACCTCGCAATGCTTGATGTTTGTTTGTGACCTAACATGTATCCCACCAAAATATAGAGTCACCTCAGTATGCACTGTATGAGCCTATGATGAGTTTACTTGTGATTTGTTTACAGCAACTGGTTACATATTAAATTTGACGTGCGATATAACTGTATCAATAGTAATGTTCTATGCATATGTAATAGGTGCTGACAGCCATGACAGTTTCATTTGTTCATTGATACATTCTATCAATTATTGTTTCCTTTGGGTGTTATCCAGGTATAAGATGTCTTATTTCTCCTGTATTGTAGGATTATTTTCTTGATTACGCATGAGTATATATGGTATATACATTCTGGCTTCTATGATACATAGTTCTATAAAATGACTCACCCTATTTTTCTTGGCCAAGTTTTCGTTATCGGCCTTCAGTCTGTTGTTACTCTCTACAAGTGATTTATTTTCTTCCCTCAAGTGGCCGATTTCATCTTCAAATTTCTGAAAATATCGAATCCATACTAGCATCAATAAGCATTATAGCTCCACGGATGAAAGATTATTTACTGCTCTTATTTATAAATGAGGAATAAATTTAATTTTAAATTGAACACCTGAAGAAATATTGTATAAAAACACCTCTTGTCTCAGTGAAAGATTCCATTGATGACAGATTTTGGTGTTTTAAATTGAAGAGCTTTTTGTTTCATTGCTATGACACCCAAAATATATCTGGTTTGAGCAAAGTTATCCTTGGATTAACAATCTACCTCTCATCCAAACCGATCCAGAATAACATTCCGACTATCCATTTTTACAGTGGAATACCCCTCTTGCCAAACATCTAAGGAGAGTTGTAGAGTTGTGTAAGCTATAATGTGACAGGAAACTGTTTTGATTCCAATGAGATATTGCCGTTTTATGGCCATTTCTGTACCTGGAGTAGACTAAATTAGTAAATATGCCAAGCAACCTCCAATAATTCGGAAAAATGAAAGATGAAACACTTCAGACCAACAATGGCCAAGATCTGAATCCCAGAGCTAGAGGTATGTGGCAACCATATAACCACATTACTAGCAAGGCCATGGAGAAGCCAATTTTGATACCAGTGAATCCCTCTATATTAGTGTTACTACATATACAAATTGATGCACATAGTCACAAAAAGGATGGTATCCAATGAAATAGATCACATCCCATTAACAGCAGCTAGTAACATTTAGGAGTTTACAATGGTATAAAATAATGTAGGTCAAAGAGCCAAGGAAGAAGTAATGAAAAGTAAGCATCTTGGTTCTAAAAAAGAAGCCTATGCCTAAAGGGGCTGTCCACCCTCAGTAAGTTATTTTAAAATATGTAATGCTTAGAACAGTAACGAAAATAATAATCAAGAAATATACCTGATATCACAGATATAGGGAAATAATCCAAATCACTGAAGGGCCGCCATTACGGTTGCACCGGAAGCCAGATTCAAAGGCAGGAAGGAAAAAATTGAAATGCTCTGACGTCACATCGGTACTATGTCTAGACTGACGTGGATTATAGTTTCTCTTGAGCATTAATTTCTGAGCCATTTTGAATCATCTTCCTCTTGTCAGGTTCCTTCTGGCTCAAACTGATATGGTTGTATGTCATTTATGACGTAATTTTAACAAGATAATGCCATTTAGTTATGAAATAATTCTTTGCTCACACTTGTTTACATGCTTTTGCATGAGCTCTACAGACTTCAGGTCAACCGGATACGCTGAAGTGACATCACCATTCAGGAGCTTCCGGTCTCTGTCTAGCTTCAAAATGGCGGCACCCACAGTCCATTAAAAGTCAATTAATCAGCACTTTGAACTGGATTATTTAATATGTGGATGATCGTTTACACATTTTGACATTATTTATGATATTTGTGAGTATAGCTGTATTAGTCCTGAAAATTTGAAATGAAGGTCGACTATCACTTTAAGGTGATAGCTTCAGATTTTAAATATTAGTATTGGTAATACCTTTAACTCGTCTGTACTGACTTCAGCGTTTTCTCTTCGTTCCTTTAATGCCTCATTCTCTTTGCTTAATTCTATAACAGAAAAGAGTATTTGCCTTAGAATGATGTTTACTCTACAGAATGTTCACTGTGCAACAACCTTTACTCTGCAATAATCACTCTAAACATAAACAAATAAAAGCTCAATATTTTTTCAGAAATGAAACCATTTTGATATTCAGCAAGTCTCTAAAATATTTTGCAAATAAGCCAAAAATTACTTTTAAATGGATAATAGGTACAAATAAACATTGTTTTCACTATACCTGTACCATGAGCTTTTCATGCACAAAGCTGATTCAGAAATTATTTTTACAAATCATACATTTCCTTCAAGAAATCATTTTAGGAATAATCTCCACCAAGCAGTTTTTTTACAAATCCAATAAACTTTAGGACATACACGATAGAATATTAACAAAGATGTATCCAATCATTGTTCAGTGTACACTGACAAAGTTAATCAATCCACACGATAAACAGTTTTGAATTGCATTCATCGCGTTGCACAATTATATTTAACATCTACCTTCACATTTCGCTCGAGTTTTCTGAAGGATGATTAACTGCTTCTTTACATACTTCACCAAATCTTCTCTTGGCAGTGTGTCTAACTGTGTAATGACGAGATGCATATGATTAAAATCTAAAACATAACGCAAGGATAAAGTCGGAAACAAAATAGAAAACACGATACATCTCTCCGAGGGTTGGGTTTCTTCCCGGAAGAAAGGCATTTTTTCCCTTCCCACGAGAAGAAATGGGTTTTTACTGGGAAGAGAACCTCTCTTCCGGGAAGAAACTCTAAAGAGATACAGTAACCTAACAGTGCAAACGGATATGATATACACCACCTCCACATGTTCATGATACCGAAGCTTAAAAGTAATATCACTGTCTGGACTGTGCTTTGTGCTAATGGAATTGTATAAGAAGCATATACGATAAAATGCAATGTGCAAAAAAAGAAGGAGTATATCTGATATAGTATAATTTTATAGTGTGTATATATATATATATATATATATATACATATATATACAGTTTTATATATATTCATATATATATATATATATATGTGTGTGTGTCCATTACTTGCTGTAAAGTTGTTAATGTTACTTTTTACCACAGACATTTTGTATATCAAATGTTATTCCAGACATTGTATCTTTTCTTATAAAATTTATGCACTGATTAGTTTTGCTACTAATGTGCAAAAATCCAAAATGCCGGATGAAAAAACAAGAAAGCTAGCCATTTAGTGACGCAAGATTATGACAGACCAAATACTGAGCAAAAGCATACAAAATTACTGATGATGGTGAAAACCTGATTTGTATTAAACATCAAACTAGAAGCTTCTCGTCGAACAAACCTTAGATTTGGGAGTGGCTGTCCCATCGGATGGAGGCACCCCATCAGATGTGGGGCTTTTTGCTCCTTCGTCATTCATTCTGCGGTTGAAGCCACATGTAAATCTCTTTGATCATATATCTGAAACATGATACGAAACAATACAATTCAAAGGCTGAACTGCAGTTTGCTTACAAATCTGAAAATACTGACAGTTGTAAACATGGGCATGGCTTCTATCGCACACCTATACTGTCTGGCACCTATGCTGTCAGCAAGTTTAAACAAACAAGAATAACAAATCTTTTCTGTCAGAGTTAATTACTGCTATTCGTTTTTTAACAGAACATACATCAGACCAGAATGAGACACTCTTAATAGTTGCTGGCATATCTTCAAGCAGCTGGTTTACATAGGCCACAAGTGTCTCCTTCAAATGGGTCAGGTTATCAGATGCAACAACCTTTGAGTGCAGTTTGCCAGGGTGACAAAGCGTAGCAGTAAATAGGCTAATTTGGTGCTGTTTCCAGTGAGAACTTTGTGTTTCATCTTGATAAACACAGGTATAGTTTTGAGTAGTCAACTTGCAGGAGAGCCTTTGAAGCATTGAGATCAGATGATGTAGCAGCTTCCCTTTGTTTGAAGTACTCGGCTACTTGCTGCCGCTTTATTAGTTTATATACCAGTGTACCAAGAACAACCCATAATCAACTTTATTTGGTCTGATTAATAATCGTGACTGACGTTACACATTTTGGACCCTCAACATTTCTTACAAATACAACTGGGAGGGTTTCGCTGATAATTAATCTATTGCTCCTTGTATCTAGTAGAAGAAAACTGAAAGGCTGTTTAAAATTTCAGAGTTATTTATCATAAAAAAGCCATCAAAGAAAATTGAAAAATGCTACAATTTATACACGTCTATGTCGGTTGAAAGAAAGAGCAGATTTTAAATAGTTTATCTCCACTTCAACTTTAATTTAAAGCAATTTAAAGAGGATAGTATTAAATTGCTATTCTGAAATCTGTATATTTGTATCTATTTAACACAACTGTCTTTTTGTTAACAGTTTAGTCCAACTATTAACCATCGGCTAGTTTGGATGAAAACAAAACTTTAAAGATGTCTCAAATGTCTTATGGTCATCATGTCACATCAACACCTATGCATGCTTCTTATTTAGATTATCACTATTTTTCTAGATGATATAATATTATAAATCTGAAAGCAACATGTAAAGGTAACAAGGCGAATTTAAAGAAATAACTTAATGACATAGCCTGGATCGGGTTCGAACCCAGGTGAAATAGATATGTGGCCAACTGCTTACCAGTTAAGCCATCTAGTTACCAGCTGTTTTCCAGCTCATATTAAACTAGTCTCACTAGACTTAGTCCACACAGCTGTACATAAGAATCTGGCAGATTAATAATCATCAATGTGTGAAGAAAAGTTCATACTCCTGTGGCAGCTGAGAAAACAGAGTTACCAAAGTACAATGAAAATACTGTTAAACTGCAGGTGTTCAGGTTTGAGCATTAAGATCAACATATTAACTGATGCCATGAACAGACTGAAACCATGAGTGAGTGAGTGAGTGAGTGAGCGATTGAGTCATATTTGTTTTATTAGTCAGTGGGTGAGTTAGTGATTGGGTAGATAACTAGCTAAATGAGGGAGTGAATTTAGTTTCAGCTGTTTTTTTTTTCTTCTTCAAGTTTCACATCTTCTATTCAGTAGGGACTGAAATAAACAGCAAAGAATTAATTTATTAATAATGTAAGCATGTTCAAATGAAACCTGGCTATCTGTTTATTCAAGATTCCAACTTTAATGAGCATGTCAAGTTCTACATAATGAAGCTTAGTATGAGGTGCACATGGTAGGCTTAAATTGGACCATTAGCGACTTCCAAAGGTAATGAAAAGAAGTCAAAAATGAAACACCCTTCAGATATGCCCACGATGAGATTCAAACTCAGGTGGTAGTAATCTGTGATCCAACGCGCTACCAGTTAGACCACGGAGGCGCATTAGTATGAGGTCACCACTAATGTGTACCGATCATAGTAAACAGGTACCCATATAAAGTTACTGAGTTTACAATAATGATATAGTTCATAAAGTATGTTTTTATTTTTATACGATAAACACAAATTAGAACGATACATGTACAACTATCTTGGGGGGGGGGGTCTTCACCAAGACTGCTGTCTTGTAAATTATTGTTTGCTAACAAAAACAAACTTTAATTCTCCCATCATGAATGGACTTTTATTAAATCTTGCACACATTACTTACACAGAACAGCCAGTAAACTGACAACTAAGGAGGATACACAGAGGTGTTTGTTTTGTTCAGCACTTGGTGGACACAAAAGCTACACACGACTAACGATTTATAAGTAAATGGTCAAAGGTTAAATGCAGCTTCACCAATTTTCTTACTGCGCCGTCTATTGAAAACAGAGCAAATTAGCAGAAAATTCAGCTGGTATTCAGAACAGACTGTTTATTGTTTTCTCAAACTGATACCCATACTGAATAAATGGAACAATTTGGGGGCCAGTAGTCTGACAAACTTTGCCAGTTTAGATGATGATTGATTGATTGATGTCTTACAGCCACTTTTGTGCACATGGTAGGATAAATGGGCTGAGCGACCTCCAAAGGTAATGAAGCGACGTCAAAGATGAAACACCCTTCAGATATGCCAATGCCGAGATTTGAATGCGGGTGGTAGTGATCTGTGGTCCGATGTGTTACCAATTAGACCACGGAGGTGCCCCAATTTGCCAGTTTAGAAATCACAGTTCACTATATTAGTCCTGAGATCAAAACTGTCCTACGTATCAGTTGGTGACTTTTAAAAGTCATGAAATGTATCAAAACCTTTGCATGTGTATCAAAATTGAATACCGTTAGATGTACTGAAACATAATATTGCACAGTTAACTGAGAAATCATTAAATTTATAGCTGAAGTAGATTAATTCTAAACAAACTGCCAAACTTATTACTGTAATGCCCAATTAAGTGCATGATGTCACACATAGAAACCAGTTGCTAAAAACACTGAAACTCACCCGACTTGAGATACTTTTTATTGAATAAAATTATTTTATTTAACCTCCACAGAATGGAGAAAATACAGGATAAAAGTACATACAGCGTACTATAAACAAGAACAATACAAGCTAAATACAGCTATAATATTTAAGAAGATTTTGTTAAAAGCTTAACTAAAAGATACTCGTTAGACCACGGCTTTATATAATTATCGTTAGACCACCGCTTTATATAATTATCGTAATGAGTCGATGAGACCTTCAGCAGTGGATAATTATCAGGCAACGGGTGATCATAATCAATTACACAATCTCAAGTAATCGTAATCACCATTTCCAGATGCAATGTAATCATAATCAATTGCATTACATATGTAATCAAAATCAGTGTTTACTTTCATGATTACACAAGGTTTTACACAAGCTTTGAGCAACCAATATTATGTGGTTTTTAATCCAGTCCCAACCTGAAATGAGTTTATAAAATTTATTTCTTATCTATAGTATACGTAACTATATACTACACTTATCTTATCTGACTATAGTCATACCGGATGTGATGCGTCTTGTTGCTGAATGTATATTTCCCAAATATTCAAACAATGTCAATTGTAAGATAATGGATTTAAATGGCATGTCAGTGCGTTAGTTTGCTTATGAATATGGGGTGTTTCTCTATATAATAATATATATCGTAAGTCTGTCCAGCTGTGATCTTGTCGTAAAGGCACCCACCCAGCCAGACACTGCATGGTTCATATGGTGGCAACTACACATTTACAGCTAGACAGTTGGTGGCTTAATTAGTGGTGTTCACCTGTATGTACTATAATGCATTTGTATAATCGTATTTCTCTGGGAAGTGGGTGAATTGGTAAGCCATCTGTTGGCCTGATGTGATTGCAATCAATGATACAGACAATGGGGAATTAATTTCGCTGACAAATGTTTAACTACTAATTGACTTTGCTGACCATCTGACAGGAGAGATTAAGCTGGGAGATAATGATGAGATAACAATGAGTTGATATTGATGATTCTCCATGTTTGCTTTAAGCGCAGTTATCTCAATAGATACCTTTTGCAATCATGACAAATCCATTACTCGCTGAGACCTTTGCTCTATGGTGAAAATTGATCTCAGAAATATTGGAACAAATTATCACATTACAATGGCATCATTGGTTTTATTTAGAAGTGACACGTTTGTGTGATGTACACCGTATTCATGATTGTAATCATGGTTACTTAAAATGGAATCGCAATCGTAATTAATCATTGTATTCTGAAGTAATCGTATTCAATTATGTAATTTTGTAACGTCATTTTGTGTTTAATAATATAATACTTAGTTCTGATGAATTGGAACTAATAAATGGGTGGAGAAAATCCTATCTACAGTTTTAATAAGGAATTGTATATTTCATAGTACAATAGAAACATTCAAATAATTGATTTGATCAAATTGTGGCATGCATATAAACTCAGAGCTGTGTAACAACCAGCATTGAAATCGATAGTGCACATCACTGTAGTCTGGGACTTTTCATGGTATTGTGAAGTTGGCTCATTTAATCTGGATAAATATGACTGGTGCATAAAAGACCAGTCTCTTAAATTCTTATTGGAAAGGGTTTTTTTTGGATTGGAATTGTCATAATTAGTAGCACCCTTAACTTAAATAAGGTATGATACAACACATCTACCAAAAACATAACAATGTTTTGGATAACGTGACCTGATCAGACGAAAAGTAATCAGTTATACTCTGCTCCACAATGGAGCCCGAGTGACATCAGTAGGATTTCAACATGGCAACATGGGGACGTCAAAAAGTATGTGTTAAAACAGTCTTTAATCAGTTGGTGTGGTTTTATTTGATAGTTTGATAGCTGGCTTTGAAAAGGTGAAAGAACTGAGAGAAAAAAAAACCCAGATCATCCAAGTTCAATAAACATAATAAATCTGCAGTAAATGAAGCATTACAAAAGACATGACTGAAAGGATTTAAAAAAAAGGAAATGCTTATTATCATAAAAACACTCGATGTTATTGCTAATATATTCAATAAATTCTTCAGGGTGCTCTAATAGTACATTAATTAGAGCATTATGATAAAAACATGAAATTACAGGTTCACACCTCCAGGGTTAAATCTAGACCACACCCTTGAGACACTGGCGCAGTTTTTTAATCAGTTGTCCCCTCACAGAGCACTCCCTGCGGTCCCCTGTCTTGATATCAAGTTCCAACAAAACACACAAGATCTGTAGGCCAAGTTCTGCAACAATGTGACGACTCCATGAATGAAGCTAATGGTATTAATAATGTGGGTTTATAACTTGTTACTGATCCTGAATGCTACAAAAGTAAACATTTTTAATGAGCACGATGTTTCTGATTTTGAATTCAGGGATTCAATTGTTGATTTGCAAGCATTAATTTATAGCTGTTTGGATTATGAGAACCAAAGACTAAAGAATAACCACGAATAAAGCCAAACTAAAGATTAATGATCAGCCATTGCATATATTATCTGTGAGCTTATATAGTGATGCCAACATCCACTACAAGGAGACATATAGCCATACCTTTAGAGGGTATAACATTTATATATAAATGTATCGGTTTCAGTATACAATTAATACAAAAATGCCCAACATGCAACAAAGGTATCCAATCACTGAAATACTTAGCTGATTATTGGGCCTACGTCTAATACAAGTTGACTGTATGCTATTTCAACATTCACGCCAATCCGAAGTAACTATGGCATATAAATTCCCATAAACATCGATCAATTATTTATATCAGTGAATCACCCTCCACATATTTGCCATTTGTGCAGACCCAGCGACTGCGATGTGAAGAACCAAATGCAAAAAAACAAGTGTCAACAAAAAGGCATAATATTTCATGTTACAATGGATAGATAAAACTTTCTGGGAGCAATCAATAATAATATTACCATATGTTACCAATCAGAAAACTGGACTACATCTGAATTAGATCAACTATCATATCATTAATATTTTCGGTGTGAGAACATCCCCCCCCGCCTTGATGATTACAGTATATAAACACATATAACAAAACATCTTCATAAATCAATATTATTTTTTTAATTATTATTTATTATACATATTTCGTTTAAAAAATCACTCCAGTAGTGGGAAGAATATGATTAGTCTTTGTTTATAAAATGAGCCAAGCATAGGTTCTTACCACGTATGTACTAAATAAATAGCACATTAATCATTAAAAAAGAGGAAATTCAGTGTGTATGACAAAATTACATTTTTCGAAACTCGATTTAGATAATTAATTAATATCAATATTAGTATAACACACTCATAATATCTGTTCTCACCAATACCACAAAGAGAACAATCAATGGATATTACACAGCTGCTAAAATAGCTAGAGCATAGTTCACTAATTTGCATGACAACAGAATGATTTACCTATATATTTTGCGCAGAAGAGTGAACTGTACCCTTACAATTAGGCCTCAGTGGCAAGCCATTAAACCAAACTGATACATCCTATTTCAGACTTCACTTTTATAATAACCACAGACGTTGTGCTAATTCAATTAGATATATTGTTTCCAAGTATTACCATTGGCTGCTCCAATCACATAACTGTTAGCATGGATAGCAAGAGAACTCCAGCAATCGGATTCAAATCCCAGTTATGCAGTATGCCTGAAGGTTGTTTATTCTTTCAATTCACCTCAATCACTTTTGATGAACCCCCTTAGATCGGGCCATTTGAATGAGTGAATAAAAGTGGCTGTAATTGACAAGTCAAACCATTTCCAACTATCATTAGGATATTCAGAAAAATATTTCACTAAGAGTTTCCAAAAGTTCTACCAACTGTTTCAGATATGATCGACACATACAGTCTATTCATTATATGAACAGCTGATGAGATCTGGTAATGAACGTGTTGTCATAAAAATAAAACATGTTAATAATAGCATTTATTTAGAACAGCATTTATTCAGAACAGCAAATAAAAACTTAACTATTAAAGATTGCTTTCATTAATAAAATTTAAAGAACCAACTGACATGTGTAGTACAGTGATACAGGCACATATTTTAAAGTTTCAAATAGATTAAATGAAAAGAAGTTATGAGGAACTATAGAACACTTCAGGAGACCATGAAATATATTCCATTAATTAAATAAATACCAACAGTTACTAAAACCAAATGTTTTACTTGCTGATGTCACATCTGACAGCACAAATTGAGGTGCTTCACAATTATTCGGCCAATCACAGAAAGGATCCCTGTTAGATGAGACAGTAGTTGTTGTGCACTGTGTAAGGTGTGGTTCTGAGGTCAGCCAGCTGAACCATCCAATACAACAAAAAGCATATTATCTAGCTCGTACAACAATATTTACTTCTAACTCAGAAAACTGTATTTATATCATGCACAGCATACAATCTTAACCATATTTCAAGCATAATCAACTGAAAACATTATCAAGAATTGAATCTAAATATATCAATCTGTCTACAGGTAGTAGCCGGCAATTTAAATGTTGATCATATACAGCTACTTTTGTGCACTTGGTAAGCCAAACTGAGGCTAGAAACTTGTAATGGTATTATGAGACAGAGTGAAAAATATTGGAGATCCGAGCAAAGTGTAGCACAAGAACTCCCTGAAGATATTAACTACTGCCTATTCAAAAGCTAGACAAGAAATGATAATGCACACGGTGAAACTAAATAGTCATTTCTCTCCAGTTCTAATTCTATGTCACACTCAGAGTATGACAGCGTACACAGTTCACACAAAAATACGTTAATGTGCTAGAAGTGTGGTTACTATTAGTTATTGGGACAATGGTGTTCATTGGTGCATTTCCATTCCGGACATAACTTTATTTAGCATTGAAAGAGTTTGCCCTCTGCTCTAAACCTTGGTCAACTAGCATTATAATCCAATCACATAGAGTTTTCTTCCATGTTTACCTCACACTTTTTTCCTGGTTTGTTTTGAGGGTGCAATTTTTTTTAAAGAAAATACAAATAAACAGAACTCTCTGCCAGGGCCACAGTTGCCATGTGCTTCTGCATAAGGAAATGATACATAGCTTTTATTTTGCACTGTACGAGTGTACAATGACCGGCTAGGATTTGCATTGCTATTTATAATACTGTAAACTTAATTCAACTGTGCTCACTGTTAATGTTATTATAATAAATCAGTTAATTCCCTTATTTGTCTAATTATTATCTTTTTATATCATCTTTAATTACCAAATGATCAAAAGGATCATTATACAAGGTGTGAACATAAGCCACTACCATAAAAACTGACTTACACATGCTTCATATTTCCTTGATTAGTGATACAACCCAAATCACTGCTCACAATTGAGTCAAGATTGTTAATTAATTATAACATCAACAGAATTATGAATGGAAATCAAGGTTTGTGGCAACCAGCTTTTGATCTTTTTGCGGACTGAGATTGTCGATTCATTGGGTGGGTGAAAACTGCATGTGGTAGCGTATTACAGAAGAAATGGTGTGCTAGTCCAGCTGCAGATTTTTCCAGTTTCTCCAGCACATTATATACCAAAACTAGATTTTTCCAGACATTTTTTGTGTCAATACGGTCAGAATATAATAGTAAATAGTATCGATTTGCTCACTGTGAGTAATGTCACCACTCTCTCTGTGCCAACCCTGTGCATGAATGCCTGTTCTACTGTATCATTAATCAGCCACATGGCAATTATCTCAAAGTGTTTCATATAAACAAACACCTATAATGACATTTATACCTGCGGAAGGCTTAGTTTCTGTATAACAGGTCAAATAGTACAGGGGCGAAGGGTGGGGTGTGCAGGGACGTTGGGGTTGGGCAGCAATAATATAATCTTCCTTGAGGTATTTGTTTGGTAATTGTTGTTTTCCCAAATGGATTAATTTTAAAGTTGGCGCCATTTGTGGTCGCGGTCCCCCCCCCCTCCCCGTAAGTAAATCTTCTACGTGTATTTGCTGCTGTCGAAGGTCTGTTACATTAAGGAAGAGGATGACTGATTTGGCTACCGTACATGGTGACCAAAACCCATGCTACTTCGCTGAAATTGTATGCTGGATCCACGCATATGGAAGCGTTGTTGGCCATTTACATGTTTTAAAATGTTTGCCATATCCACATACAGCATATATGGAATCTTAGTTTAAAATACATCATAGCTAAATGCGTGATGTTGCACAAATGTAAATGATTTTGTGGCATCATTTTATACTGATTACTGACGATGAAATACCAATAAGGCAAGTTCTGCATATTTGCTGCGAGGCGGTGTAGAAAATCAGCGAGGCATGCCACCTCACTCGTTATATAGCAGGGGAAGCCTTGTGTGTATATATATATATATATATATATATATAAAATGAAGTTTGTGGTGTGAATATATTATTTATTTGTCATAGATCTTTTGGTGTGAGTTCCTTAGACATAAAATTATCCCATGTTCTCGTTATCTTTGCTTAGTCTGTGCATGCTTTTTGCACCAGATCCATCATAACTAAGTGGTACTGACAGTGGCAAATCTAGGGAGATAGTAGGAATCTAGCAGGGATCCTCCTTCTTTAAATGCAATATACCATTTGGTTACATATTATATAGTAGTAGTACTGTGAATTTGTCATGCTTAAATAGCCACACATCGAATACTGTGTAACGCGTGTGTGATACAATTATTATTTAACAGACAAATCGCAATTATACTTTATTTTATACTAAGTTACTTAGTATAAAATGAAGTATAATTGTGATTTGTCTGTTAAATAATAAATTAGTAAGTAAAAGATTTGACAATTCCATAAGACAAAAATTCCTGTAGCTAAAAGGTTTGTGCAAGACACGTTGGGTTGAAAGACATTCTTGTTTGGAAACATTTGGTGAGCTTTATGAACACAAGGTCTCTTGCCTGGATGCTATGGTTAATCCATGTTTGTCCCGAGGTTAATGAAAGTCGTTGGAATTGGTATAGCAACACCAAGATTACAGCTCATAGTTTGAAAAGTAGTCTGCAGAGCTTTAGAGTTATTGTTGGCTTCACAGTATTGAAGAATAGTTTGGTTTATTTGAAAGGTTTGTCGGCTAAACTTCAGAGAAGAAAAATTGAACAGATGTAAACCTCATATAACTCAACAATGTGTATCGGTTGTATCCAATAGCCTACATCATAAAGATCATGAAATCTGGTACTCAATCCCAGAAGAAACTAACTCAATGAAAATTATTTAATCCTTCAGCAAGCATCTAAAGAAACAATTTATTAATAAATAATAATACTGATGATGCCAGCATACTGGCCACATAGTTCATCCCCATGACTCTCAACAACCACCTGATTTCCATTTTTCTTCCACAGATGATGCTGATTGGTGTTTTACGGCCACTTTTGTGCACATGGTAGGCTAAATGGGCCGAGCAACCTCCAAATGTAATGAAGCGAAGTCAGAGATGAAACAACCTTCAGATATGCCAACACCAAGATTCAAACACTGGTGGTTGTGATCTGTGGTCACTTTTAGCAACAGTTAGTCTATCACCTCTAATTCTCTGTGAATTATCATGCCTATGAATATGAATGGCACTGTGATAACAGATGTCTAATTATAAAAGCTGTATGATACTGAATAACTGATAGACTACACAAGTGGCACTAAAATCTTGGCTTAGGTCTGGGCTTAAGCTTAGTACAATAAGAATAACAAAACTTATTTAAATTTTAAGTACTATATCTGGTATAGTCACATACTGTGACATAGTCATGATAGTAGGGAAGTTGGTAGTTTTTTCAATTTATGGCTCATTGGATAGGTCTTGTCATAACTAAGAAGAAAATATATAGTTTAATGGGGCTATCTTTGATAATTATTGAGTAATCAGCTAAAATAGGTCACAAAAGTCTAATGTACCATTGCCAAAGGAGAAGGTTTATGAACATCATAAATCACCAAATAATTGTACCACTGACCTGTTTTCATCATTTGTGTAATGCAATAATTATGTATTACACATAAAAAGAAATAAATATGTATCAAATTATTATATTTTTCAGAAATATGGCCGGAAAATTGACCCAAACACTAATCGGCAAGTTCAGACTTATTTCAGAGAAACGGTGAAATTTTCAATTTAGTCGTAGAACATCCATTTTTGTTTCATTAGATAGATCTTGCAGAGAGTGAGAGAATAATAAGTAATTGCATAATTTGACATGGTTTTCTTACATTATTTAGGAAATATATACCTCAATAAGGTCGAAAATAGTGACTGTAACTGTAAGATACAATGCATATATTTTCAATCCACAGACAAAAAACAATTAAAATTGGCATACAGTGAAAAAGAAGTTCAGGTGTGGTGTTGATATATATTTTATATAGAAATTAACCACAATACAATATGTTTTATGATTAGAATGCAGTTATATATACATATTATATGCATGTAAATCATATTACGGTGACAAATGTGATAAATTATTTTTCAAGCGAGACAGACAAATCCAATGGAAAAGAAATTTAATGTTGGACATAATCCATGATCCTGTTAAATCATGCATCAATTGTTTTATGTACATCTAACAAATTGAAATGCAAATAATCATGAACACAATACAACTTTATCCTCAAAATATTGCCCTTCAGTGTTTTATCTTAGACTGGCAAACTTGAACCAAACAACTTTTTTAAACAGATGTTTAATTCTCTAGTATATCTTAAATGTTCACAATGTGCACGAAATATAGTCAAATATAATATCTATGTATATTATTATGCATACCGTATATACTCATGTATAGGTCGATTTATCTGGGTAGGGAAAGGGGAGATCTCAGAAGCAACTCGACTTATACGGGGGGTCATACTTCCTACCAGCTGAAGGAAAAATGTTTTCGGCCTTTCTTGACACACAACACTATAGGATTCAACCCAATAAGAGCCGGAGTAGGAATAAAATCATCACATCGCTGCCTACTAATACATTTTTATTCAATAAATAACAATTAAGTTTCACCAAACTGTTATTTGGATCTCACAAAAATGCCACGTTTTATGTAATAATACTTGATAGTCATGCGCTGTTACCTACCAGTACCTCCACATGTGCTGTGACAATGAATTCTTAACACTTGCCAATTGAACTTACAATCAGGTGTGTTTGTGTGAGCCACAGTTGGAACAAAATTGCCACATCTCTGCCTATTAGTCTTATTCAATAAATTACAATTAATTTTCACCAAACTGTTATTTGGATCTCACAAAGTGCCAGTCTTAACATAATAATACTTGAAAGTATAAGCCCTGTAAAGTACCTGTACTTCCAGATGATTAGCAATAATAAAAAAACTTGCTCCCCACTGGCTGTGAAACGATTAGTGGTAATTAATAATGTTTGACAGTTGAAGTTACAATCAGGCTTGTTTGATGTGACTAGTTTGTTTATTACCATTAGATAAATATAACATCAAAGCGAAATCTGTGTGTGCCTCCCTCCCTCCCTTTCTCTGTGTGTGTGTGTCTCACTGCCAGTGAAGAAATCGATACTGATATATTTTTGAGGGGTTTTAAGCCAATACTCAACCTCCACATATACAGTGAGTATATGCCTGAGGAAAGTATTACAGGGTCAAAAACTGACCTCGACTTATCTGCCGGGTCAACTTATATGCGAGTATATATGGTATATCATACATAAAATAGGATGGATGGGCTAAATTAGGCATAGATTTGATATAATTATATAACAACCTAAACATGTTGATCTGACGCTGCAGGAACTTACAAGATTTGGCACATGAGGACCTGGGGTTTTCCAATTGCGCAGCATGGATGATTTTGCATCAAAAACAAAAATTATATTATTAAGTAGAAAACATTCTGAGCTTTATCACAGTGGTGGTTTCCCTTGTCTAACTCAATTATTAATAGATGTATTATTGTGGTTTAGATTTAAAAGTGATTGCAGCCTAGGTTAGTTTCCTATTTTTTATAGGGAAACCAGCATATTTAGAAAGAGTGAAATATTAGATTAGGAGATAGACTTAGTGTCTTATATGCATTCTCTTTAATTGTTTAATTTATAGTTATTATTTGAAATATTAAGGCAACCACAAGCAAAACAAAAACAACTTTCATTTCATGGGTCATTTTGCTAACGCCCATTTAAAAGTACTTGTCAAATAATATTCATGACGTAACAATGCCTCTAATGATAGTGTGAGTCAATGAGTCTATTGGATCAAATTGGAAAATTGACTAGATAAGTAAAACACAGTATAATTAGTACATAATATATTAACCATTTCTTATAATATTGATATTCTAAGTCTAATAAATATGATTATAAATTAATATAGATCTAGAGATCTAGATCGCCTCTACTAAGTTACTGTAATACAGGCTTTCCACTTAGCCTTAGCTTAGGGGAGTAACTTAGGGGACTTCATTTTGTAAAGCCGAAAGCGGAGCACTATACAGTATACTACCTATAGAATAGAGTATAGTCGTATAGATTGCCGTATTAAAATGAGATATATGCACTTCAGAAATACAACCAAGAAGGGCCGGAATACCATAACAAACAATGCCTTTTAATTCCGAATATAAGGTATCAAGGTATTAGCCAGGCTTAGTCACTTACTACTAGTTAGATCTGGACTTTTGATATGTTCCTACAATGTTTAAAATTGTATATATTTATAAACAACTTTCCCACCAGTCTACATATAATGACATCAAACAGGTAGAATACTGTTTGTTCTGCGACATGTCTAATTTTGTCATGAATCAAGAATGTACATAAAATAATTGCTCCTACCAACTAGATCTAGACTTCTTTAGTCCGTTTTCGTGTCAGCTACAAAACCGGAAGCTGTCAACTCTCAACGGCGTAGCTAGTCAATTATTACAATGCAACAAATCATATATATTTTGGCAAGAAATATCTCTGCTAAATTTAACAGATATTTCTCTCGTTATTTGGAATAATAGTAGAAATTAGTTCACAAATAAAAGATAATAAATTGGCTTCATAAAATATATAGGGCAATATTTGTACTTGTCATCTCAAAAGTTATTCTGTCAGTGATATTCTTTGAAATTAAACCTATGATAACCAATTTAACATCATGATAATAATTATATAAAAAATGTATGATAAATCAGAGAAATTAAGTCAATGGATTCGTTATGAAGGTAAACTAACCATGGAATTATCAGGAATTTATTTCATTTTGAGATGACCCGCAAAAACTCGCACAGTCACGTAAAATCTCGTGTAACGAGACTTTATAGGCAGGCACAACAAGGTTGTTTCTTTTCCGTTATTTGGGTGAGTGGAACATATTGCGTAAAATGACAATATATGCACCTTATTCCGCCGAGAAGAAGGAAGACACAGAATACTTAAGACCCGAAGTTGTCACAGAAACATTGGTAAGACGATACATCTACGCTTCCTTATTGAAAAATGGTCTCAAATGTGGGTTCTGTTTCTGAATTTTTTTGGTGTTCAATGTTTGTTGCTTGTCACGCAATATTTATTGTCAGAAGACTCTTCCAATATTAAGTTTGTTATTGTTACGTATTGTGTAAAATACATTTCCGTACCTACCAGCAGGCATCTTTGGGTAAATTAATATAATGGAATAATTTTCAGAAAATTATTGTCTTGTAACCCTTGTTTTAACTTGTCTTGCCCTTGTCATTTGTCAGGCTTAGCCTTGTGACTTGTCAGGCTTATGGAGAATGAATAGATCTAATCTGAGTGATTGATCTAGATCTAATACTTATCATGTGACATGTATGAAAGCTGATATTTTAAATATTCAAACTTATAAATTTGGTGTCATAATTAATAGTATTAATTACATGGACATATCAACTTTTCTTGACAAGGAAGAGTAAGACTGAGTGTGTCATTGTCAAGCAGGAAATAATTTTTAAAGAAAGTTTGGGGTTTTACAAAATGTTGGATTTTAATTAATATTTAGTCATTTCTTGTTGATAATTGGTGTTTCATGTCATTGGTTGAGGGATTGTTCCCAATGATATTCTCTCAACTATCAAGAATTTCTTTTCTATATTTGGTGATAAAGAAATCATTATGTTTACATCAGTGTTGAACCTTAGAGCCAGCCCAAAGGCCAATGTTAACAGGGATGCGCCTTTTCAGTAGGGAGTATGGTAAAAGACCCTTTACAAAAAGTAGACAGCGGCTCACCTGTTGTGGCCTATAAAAACACTGTGATGCCTATTGCTGGAGGGGGTTGGGATAGGGGGTAGTGAAGGGCTGGCCGTGGGGTAGTGGTAGTCACACTAACCCAGTACTGGCCCTTATTCAACAGGGTGGGTAGGGGCTTTCCCCTGAAAAAGTTGGGGAAATGGAGTATTTGATGCATTTTAGACCACTTTATCGGAAAAACCAAAGTATCTGACCAATTTTCTGCTGAAAAAATGGCAACAAGGGACTGTAAAATATATGACGTATAGCGTAGGATAGTCGCTGCTATTGAACAGGTTGCTTTCTATAATTGTCACCCCAATGGTCCTTCTGATAGTCTGTTTTGCATGGAAAATAATAAGAAACAATATTTATTCAATGGACAAACCCATTTTTTATTTGATATTTTGAACATGTATTGCAAATGTACGAGGAAATGAAATTGAGCCTCATCACATGCAAGGAAGTTGTGTGTGTTATGTTTTGCACATGTTCTTGTTTACATGTGAAACATTGGTACAACAGTAGTGATTGGCCAGATATCAATCAAATTTCCTCTTTTTTACAGGAATGGCTCTGGAATGGTTCAAATCAGGGCCATAAAAATATTTTTTCAATTCATTTTCCCCATGGCAAGTAGATTGGAAATGCACTTGCCCAACAAATGTTTTCACTTGCCCAACACATTTTCCAACACTGTTTTCTTGAACATCCAGCTTGTTTAGCAATTTCTGGGCCACTATTCTCTTGCAGCACCTGGGCTGACAACTTTTAGGACTTGGGAATTTCCAACACTGGTTTGACACAACTTAAAGGTTGATTGGGTTTATACAAAATTTAAATTTCAGAGTTGTTAGAATTTCTCTAATACTTCAATAGACTATATTTGTTTTGTTTTGGAGAAGTGCCAGTGGAAGTCGTGGCAGTCTTTGTCTGTCAGTTCAAGGGTTTAAATGTTGTTTAATTTCATTCCCAAATTATTCTCATATTTAAAGGATTTCTTAAGAGTATGGTTATAAATATAACTACAGACTAAATATTGTAGATGTTAAGAAAGTATGATAACAGAAATCGTTAATTTTAGTTTTAAATTAGCAAGAATGTGATTACATGAAATCAGTACCTGTTTTTCCCATCTCTGCCTATAAATGCAAATAAATACATATGCCATATGATCACATAACTGTTAGTTAACAAAATATCTTGACACTCATCTATAATTTAAAGCTGACACGAGCATTAGAATGTAATTATAATTAGTCACTAGTCCACAGGACTAATAACTCAGAAAATATACTAGACCTGAGAGTAATTCACTAGTCCTGACTTCACCAAATAAAGTTTCACATACATAAAGTTTATTTCATAATGTATGAACTTCAATGGTTTTGTGTAGCATTGTAAATACACTTAAATGTTCATTTGATGAAAAGAAACTACCAGTCATTGGTGGCTGATCCCAAAAGAGCATCTGGTTTCAACAGCTGACACCTGGAAGAACCTAAGTTAGGGTCAATTTCTGTTTCAGTTGTTTATTTATAATGCCCTCAAAAACTGAGTTGTTCAGATTTGAGTTCAAAAGGAAATTTCATAGGCTACCTAGTAACCACAACTTTCAAATCCAGGTCGTTCATACTAGACCATCATGTATTTGACTGTGGCATGAAAAGAAATATCGCCGCCTGGAATCCAGTACTGGCAGTAGGGTTCAGTGCGTAAGAAGCTGAACAGCTGTGCGTGCTCCGGTTCATGCGAGTGGTGGTTTAACGATAAACCGAATGAACAAGTATGATGAATTCATTGAGAAAAACCTGGGGATACCATAGATGGGATTTTGTGTGATGGTGAGGACAACACAGCACGCTGTTCCCACTGTCACACATTTTCCATCAGCGTACACAACCTGTTGGCTGTTCAAAAACATTATGACGCTGGGTATGTCTGGACAGCAGATTGATAACTGAAACATAATGGCTATATCTGTAACTGCAGATGCAACTTTATTCTAGACTAATAACTGTACTTTCCCTCAGAGAAACTCAAACTGAAAATTTAGTAGTCCTGTCACTTTTATTCTCATCTGGGGCGAGTGTTAATTTCAAAGGGTGTCACAGAAAAATATTCAGAAACTAAATCTTCATTATTGTGTTCCACTTCCAAGCATTATCTTCAAAAATAACTTTTATTGGGAAGAATCTCAAAATGTGTGTGTTCTTTCCAATGCCAGTATGAATAATTACACTGACAGCTAACTGGTCCACAAAGATGCTAACCATAATTTTAACAACAGTTTCAATTGGTAGAATCAACCTAAATATAACAATCAAGCTATTTATTAATGGTGCGATAAAAGAAAGACAAGGTGAAGTTTACAAATCTTTTACTATGCAGTGTATAGATAGCATAGATGATCTTGGCCTAAACAGCGAGCCCATTCAACACCACACATAACACGTCAAATAGTAAAATGCACTGCTAATTCAGTAATTGACACCAACAAAATTACATCTGAAAGCAGTTCAAATTTAACAATTTGATCAGCACTGACAGCGGTCAGAGTTTTTCTACGTTTACAACATTCTACTTTTATAAGTCATAATTTATAAACGAATTTACTTTTACCCTCATAATATGACCTAAATATGTAATGCTTATAAAGGTAAACCAGAATTCCCCAATAATAATCGTGATATCATCGCTGTAAGGAAATGTTGTCAATTACTGGAAGTGGAAGGTAGCCATTATGGCTTCCTTGAATGTCAAATTGTACATCAGGAAGGAAAACGATGCATGTTCTGGTGTCAGGTGATACAAAAGTCGTGTAGCCATCTTGATCCAGATGATCGGGTCACACATACTCTGGCTTAACCATCCTCTTGACCTTACCTGCGATCAGTCCCAATCTACTAATAACTGACAACATAGTCTGTTCATTTACATGAATCTGAGAATTCAGTACTAATATTCGTAAATATTAAAGATATAAACAGTAATTTATCAGCAGAAGTTGTCATCTGCAGTTAATTAGAAAACTCATCCGTAATTATAATTTACATTTGCAAATCTGGAGGCTGGAATCATGTGTTGCAAACTGCAATAATCAGAAATATTTACTTCCTTTGCAGCCACCCCCAAAGAAGAAGGATGAAGCTTCCATTGCTGTTGTAGCCCTGACCCCAACACGTCGTCATGGTAACATAGCCAGTATTTGTGTGCTGTTGGCTGCATTAGTTGTCTTTGCTGTTGGCATCCTAGGTGGCATATATCTGTATAACAGGCTAGCACACAGGGTAAGTTATAGTCATATATGTTGAATAACGTTTTGAGACGTGAATCATTGTCTGACCGTATGTTTTAAAACTTAGATGTGAAATTGATGAGTTCAAGTTTTTCTGGGTTCCCGTGTGTCCTAGAAAACCTAGATGGTTCTAGAACACTGAATGGCCTAAATTGTGCCGATGTGTCATTAAACGACATTAATCCAATCCTAGAAAACCTGGAAAATTAAAAAAAATCCCAACTTGGATATGTCCATGAAATTTTTACAAAGCCTGTAAATTTCGTGACAAAAAATACCCGGGAATAAATATTAAAATTTCCTGTGCAAAATCCACTTAAAACAGAAAAGCCTGGGATTGTAGAAGAAAAATAGTCATAATATCCCCTGTTCATTCAAATTTAAATTAAAGTGGGTAGGTTGGACAGCTAAAAGGGGTGAGGAGGAAGCTGTACAATAAAAAATGGCACTAATTGATCATACAGTGATTAAATATGCTATACTTTTTCACAGGTCTCTTTGATTTATTGCCGTTAAATCTTGTATACTTTGTTTTGGAAAATTGTTATTTTGTCCTCGAAATATCCTGAAAAGTAATATTACCTTGGCTGTGTAAACTTTGGTTTCTCTGTGATATGATGATTGTGTTGCATATTATATTGCATTTTATATTTGACAGAGATACGAAGGATGGTGTGGTGTATCTTACTACGAGCATCAGATGGAGGGATATATACCAGGTGATGCCCTTGGTTACCATGGTGAGCAGCAGTACTACAGTATGCATGGCGAGTTTGAAGAACACATCGAAATTGACAAGGAAGAGGGGAAGTTTGAAAAGATTGAGGTGCCCGAGTTCGCCGACTGTAAACAGGCCACCATCCTGCACGATTTTGACAAGGTTTGTCCATTGTGTGCAAAATGCTGTATGACAAATGTAGTTTATTTGTCAGATTCCTCATTTAACTGATATTATCAGCCCTGTATTATTGTGTGTGACCTTATTGGGCAAACATGTCTTTATTAAGTATATGCATGTGTATATTGTGCAACATGCTTAAAATGAACAAATGAATAACACATTCATGTGTAGAGTCAGGCCTCAGGTATAACACGGTCAGACCTTGGACCCCGAATCGTGGAATCCATGACAGATAATTTTTAAGCAAAATGGCATGAAATCCGCAATTGACCGATAAAATGTTTTCAAAATAATTTGAACGTATTTTCACAGTTTGTAATTTGCACATGAAAAGCATATCCAACAGCCACAAGGTACTTGTGTGTATATTTATTGAGCACAAATTAATTACACACCATCTTGGGTCAATCAGGCAAACAAACAGCCCAATCATAACCCTCAATTATTCTGTGACTCTACCTACTAAAAAAATTTGGAACATTTATGAAATAAACAGTTGTATGTAATCTTAAACTTTAAAGGATGGTGCAAAACAAGGTTAATACATGGACTTCATATTATCACCCACCCCGATAGGTCCACCTATAACACAGTCGACAGGTTGTGGACACCAACGACCCTGTTATAACGGGGCCCGACTATATTGTAAAATGTTTTTATGTGTGTATTGTTTCTATTCATTATAAATTCCTACCCATCACCCAGAAGCTGTGTTTTGTAATAGAGCTACACTGAAACTGGTGCGAGAATATCCTTTTGTCTAGTTTGCTTTGGCCAGCAGAATACTTCTTCAGAGCAGATGAACTGGTGTGATTCTTTGGATGTTATATCAAGGACTGAAATTGTGATTTAAGCTATATTTTAATCAACTTTGTAATGAATGAATGAATGAATGACTTTATTTTCTGAACTGTATACAAGTATATACTGACAATGTGACATACAAAGTTAAAGATTCATGAACAGAAGTAAATTATAAATACAATAAGTATACAGGTTACATATTTAGAAAAGAGTCTACAAGAGACTGTCCGGCTCCACTGGATGTAATTAAATGGTGTATGTCTATACATTTATAGTTATAATTTTAGTTGGAGCCATTCTACGACTGAATGTAAAAATGTAGTCAATTTGACATAATAAGTACTGATTTATTCCATAAATTTGACCCAGGTGTATTCCTCATAACCCTATCCCACTCATTAAAAGAATATGCAGCGCCATAAATACATGGCGAAAAAATAGGATCAGTCATTATATTTGTAGCCCTGCAGTGTGGATCGTTTGAATCTAGATGAGAAACCCGCACAAGATATGAGCTGCACATGTAGATGTACATTGTACAGCACCTTTGAATGGGTCCTGCTAGTAAGGGTGCTTTATTAAATATACATTATTATTATTATTAAGTAGATATCATACGGTAAAAAGACCCATTTGGTTGATGGTTTGGGGCATGCTTGGGCAATAATAGTGACACATCTTCAAACCACTCTTTTGCCAATTACACCAGTGTCCGTACCATTACCAATCACCAATATATCAGGCGGTGTGTGGTGCACTAACCAACAAGTGAACAACATGCAAACATCAATGAAAGATGTTTTCGAAGCTGATTTAACTTGTATAATTGTGCTCATGTGAAATAAGACTTATTCACATTATACAGCTTGACATGTATTTCCCCATTTTTTTGTATAGAAGGTGAACTGGAATTAGCTACAATGATAACTATACAAAATAAAGTTACACGTCGGGTCTTTGCATTTGAGAGACACCCGGTAAATAGTTTTAAAACTCACATATAATTTAAAAAACTGCCACCTAGAGGTAAAACTGTGTACACACATGTAACTAATTCATAGATATAACAAACCCTAACTACCCACCAAATTGTTCATTATAAACATGTTGCTCTGTGTTCGGGTGTGGGTGTGTGGAATAATTTATTGTCTATACACACTGTGAATTTTGCCCCAGCTTTTGTGCAATACATATTGACCTATCCCTGACCAGCCAACTGATACAGTTCATATTTAAACTAATTAACTGCAGCTTTAGCACAGTATTTAAATTTCAACTAACTGGCCACAGCTATGGTGTAATATTCATATTTAGGCTAACTGTCCATAGCTATGATGCAGTATTCTAATTGAAACTAAGGGTGCCTCCATGGTGTAACTGGTAGCATGGTCGGCCACAGATCTCAACCACCCGAGTTCAAATCTCTGGTGTCTGAAGGGTGTTTCATCTTTGACTTCGCCACATTGCCACGTGCACAAAAATTTTAATTGAAACTAATTGGCCATAGCTATGGCTTGTTACAAACTGACCGACATGTGGCCAGTCTGCTGAAGCATGTGGTAAAGTGAAAATGTGTACAGGCACTGAGGGCTAGTATAACTATAAGAAACCCTACATAAGAAATATTAAGAATTAGATCAATTATCACATTTTGGTCATTTTTGGAAAGATATTTTGCTAATTGTTTTTGAAGACACTGACTGTGGAAGAAAATAAAGAGAGGATGAACATATAGAGTTAATATTGTGTGTGTGCAGGGTGGTGTTTCAGTCATACCTGATTGTTCACTTGTATTTTATGCACCATTATCTAGGAGCTGTATTATTCCCTTGTCCCCTCACCTTTTTTTTAAAGTCACTGTTGTTTTAAACAAGACATCTTGATAATGGCACACCTGGCCTAGTCAGGTTTTTAATTTTTACTTCAGAAAAAAAGACACATTCATTGTTACAATAATATATATATATGTAGATGGCAGAAATTTTGTTATAGGCATGTTATGTTAGGTATAGAGTGAATTGTTGTCTTCTCAAAAAAAGGTATTATCAAATAGTTTGCTCTCTGTGTTTGTGTGTGTGTTTAGCTACTAGATAGTTCTGTTATTATGTTGGCAATAAGCCCTTCCAGACCCGGACAGCCAGATTTGATACTGGTATTATTGTATGGTATTTATTAGCTTCTGTCACCCAGAGACTGCCTTATCATATATCAGAATACAGAGATAGTCATGGTCCAGATCAGTTGCCTCTAGCTAACTGTGACTTTTTGTCAGTAACATAACATTTGCTAAGTCCAATGTTCAGTTGGCTTTAGTTTTCTGTTATCAGCGCACCCAGATATACCCAGCCAGTGAGGAGAAACACATCTATGCTGTTGTATAATAACATTAGTACTAGTAGACTTTATACAGAATGTAGATGGTATCAGTCAACACACCTACTGGTGTATATGTTGGTGTTGAGAGAGAGAGAGTATTAATATATTTATGGGATAAGCTTAACTCATTCATCTATAATTAACAAACTACTACATTTATTCGTAAAAGCTTCATTACTTTTAAATCATGTTTTGTTCTTGTAAATGGTGTTATAAACTTCAGCAATAATATTTTGGTGTGAGCACATGAAAATAAATGATGCTTTCTGCTTGTGTGTGACCTGTTGGAACTATCTACTCTAAGCTGTACTTTGTGCGTTTGTTGATTCAATACTGAGTGATAACCAGATGATATCTCTGCGTGTGGTGACTCTGTATGTGTACTAATCCTGTGACTAATGTGTTTAGTTTTTATATATATATAGAATTGCAATGTTGACAGAATAGCTGCTTTTTGTCCATGCTTAGAGTAACATTAAAACGATGACGGCAAATAGTGGTGGGCTATGGCATGGACGTTGAAAATAATTATACTCCTGTAAATATTATGTTACAAGGAAGTGAGCAGTTAACTGAACAAGAAAACAGAAATATTAAACATTGTACAAAGATTCATTGGCAGCACTCGGAGATTTATGTAATGAAATTAAATGATTGGTATTAAATAATAATATTATACACAAAAGTATATATATATATATATATATATATATATATATATATATACACATTGATGTTTACATTGATTACCAGTATATGAAATAGCTATTAATGTAAATATATTGTTTGTGCAAACCCTACAAATGTATTTGCGCATGGGATGCACAATAAATATATGGAATAAATAAACCATCGAAAATTATGACATCCAAGCAGATAATTAAATGTTTTGTCCAATTGAACAAAGGACATTCTAGTAGGTAATAACTGTTGCCATACTAATTGTAACCATAAACTAGTAGTGTGGGCCATAAGCTGCCTTTTGCCAATTTAAAGCATGTCATTTCTCAGGATAATGTATACATACGTAAGATTTATAGATTTCCCTCTAATTACAGTACAGTTTAATGTATTGTACTGTCCATTAAATGTTGTCCTCCTAAAATTAATTGTATGACAAATAATCCCAGAAGGACATAAACCACATTCAATTAATGGACGGAGGTGGCCTACCGGAGGGAGAACCACAAAAGAATTAATTGTGTATAGACAGGTTCCCAGCTTATTTCGGCTGTTGTAGAGAACACGCTAGAAGAGTGCCAATGTACTTGATGTTCAGTTTTTGTCTGTGAATATGTTTAGAGTTA
This sequence comes from Paralvinella palmiformis, assembly GCA_025642065.1. NCBI lineage: Eukaryota > Metazoa > Annelida > Polychaeta > Terebellida > Alvinellidae > Paralvinella > Paralvinella palmiformis. Next base: position 29,415 of record JAODUP010000964.1, on the reverse strand, counting down.
ACAGTAAAACATATTTAGATCATCTTCAAATCAGTTAGTCCAAGTCAGCCTTTTCAATAGCAGCCGACATCCGATGCTATACATCGTCTATTTTAGAGTTCCTCATCAGTCGGCTACTTTGACCAAGAATGCACCAAATACTCTATTTTCTCCAACTTTTTCAAGGGAAATGCCCTAACCCTCTCCCCTTCCAATGGAGAATGGCCACTACTATGTTAGTGTGACTACCACTACCCCATGGCCACCCCTTCTACACCCCCCCGCATCCATACCTCCCTCCAGGAATGCCTCGGCAATGGCATCATAGTGTTTTTATAGGCCACCACAGGTGGGCTGCTGGCTTCTTTTTATAAGGTCATCTACTCTATACCACACTGAAAAGGCTGCATTAAAAAATATTAATGTGTTGGGTAGCTTCATATTATTTAATTTATCTAGTCAAACAGGTTGTTGGGGATTAAACTTTTTTTTCTTTCTTTTACGTATTGTCATTGTTTTGGTTTAACTTATTTCTTAGGCTAGTATTGACTAAATTAAAATATTCAATTTTTCACACAGAATCTGACAGCTATTGTGGATAAGGATAACTCACGTTGCTTCATCATCCCACTGAATCGGTCAATGGTGAAGCCACCAAAGGATTTCTGGGATCTGCTGAGCAAGCTCAGGGTAGGAAGTCTACAGTCTCTGTGTGTGTGTGTGTGTGTGTGTGTGTGTGAAAAGCTAAATATTTATAATATTTATTGGGGCAGAGAACATTGATACATGTGTTTTTAAATTTATGGGTGTCGATTTTTATCTTTTCATAATGTATAAAATAAATGTTTAATACTATCCAGTGGGTTCCCACATCAATCTTCTCCATTTTACCCAATCTTATTCAGCCCACAATTTCGTATCCTTCTTTACCACATGATTCTATATTATTCTTGGCTTTCTTCCTACCTATTATACCATCCTCGTCATACAACATGCTTATCTTCACCTGGTCACCATCATTTTTCCACAATACATGTCCCAGCTACCTGAACTGGTTGCTCTTAACAACTGCAGTCACCAGTTAAATTCCCATTTCTCCCTCATCTCTACACTTGGTACCTTATCTGTCAGACATACACCACACATCCATTGCAGAATTCTCTGCATTAACAGCCCAAGTCTCACCTCTGTAAACCATTGCACTCCTCGCACAAGTCATATATACCTTCCCTTTTAATTTCAATGACACATCCTTCCTTGTCCAGGTATCTGACAGTTCTCAAAACTTTCCCATATACAAGGCACTCTTGCCAATGATTCTGAATTTGCTCTTTCACTCACCATATCCCCCAGGTAACAGAACTTTCCAACTTTGTCTAGACACATACCACTTCCCAGATCCATGCTTTCCATAATTTGATATCCTTTCCATCACCTGCTGTCTGACATACCTTGCACACAAATGCATCCCCAATTGTACTTAGTGAAACTTTCTCATCGGAGCACCACTTATGGACCAATCTACCACACCCTCTACACTGCCCTGAGTTACCGGTACTTCTAATACCCTTCCCACAGACAGCATGTAGCCACTTCCCTGTCATCTCAACTATTCCATAGTCCTTCCCTGAAACCATCGCTTTTGTTTTGGTGATGTTGATCTTCGACCCCTTTGCCTCCACACCATCAGACCTGTTTTAAAGCAGTCACTAACCCCATCATGTTACCATGTTACAGAATGGTTACTACTTGCCTGACACCGAAATTGTACGCGAGAAGTACCGCGTCATCACCCCACAGATTGAGAACCTCAGTCCATTTGGCTACTACATCTGGAAGGAGTGTCGTTGGTTTGATACTTTCAGAATGGTCCGTGAAGGAGAGCCAGTTGGTATGTAGACTACTTTCATTGGAAAATGTACTTTTGAACTATTGTTCCATAAATTGATTGATTCAAACAGACATAAATGTGTAATGATTAGTAATATTTATGTATTTGTTTTGATAGATGGTGGTGTTTATGTTCTTAACCCTACTATTATGAATGGTACTTATTGTTCGATGAATGCTAGAGGGGCACCTCCGTGGTCTAGCGGTAGCATATTGAACTACAGATCGCTACCACCCGTGTTCGAATCTCTGCGTGGGCGTATCTGAAGGTTGCTTCATCTCTGACTTCACCTCATTACCTTTGGAGGTCGCTCGGCCCATTTAGCCTACCATGTGCACTAAAGTGGCCATAAAACACCAATCATCATCCCATCATCATCGATGCTAAATGCTGTAAATTCTTTTACACAACATCCAGCTATCCAGTGATATATATAGTACTAAACTGTAAAGACCTTAACAGCTCCCAATTGGTCGATTTGCTGGTAACAAAGGTAGCTGCTAATCTAACACTTACAGTTGTTTTGTTCTGAAACTGTACTAACAAACTTAACCCCTCAGATGAGATGTTAGCCTACCATATATTGTGTAATAATAATAGTTTATAATAATAATGTAAGTTTAAAAAAAAAATATTTCTAGCAGGAGCCATTCAAAGGTGCTCCATAATAATAGACGGGCTAGTAAGATCTATGCAAAAAGTTATTAAGAAATTTCAAAGATCCATCCTATTTTTTCAGTTAATGCAAACTTGAACAGATAAATGTTTAGAACAGATTTAAACTACACAAAAGATGGCACAGATTTCATGTTATTGTGGTGGAATGGACAGCGCTTCTTATTTATTGTTGTAATAAATCATAACACGTCACTCGCTTGGATCTCCATATTTTTATTTCTGCCCATTAGTGTTACAAATTTCATCCTTAACATCTACTCAGATCTTGGAGTCTCCTAGTCCTGATGATTACTGTTAGTTTTGTCTCCTGTTATTTTTGTAGTGAGACAACAGACGTCCTCCGATATAGTCTGACAGAATTTGGGAGTCAGGCTTCTTGTAATAATCTTGATAAATTGTCACTTGTATCTTCCTCTAAAGTTTTTAATTACTTGGAAGTAATTTTAAACATTGAGTCACGTATATAGCGATGTTTACTACACAGTTATTGTTGGATGTAGCGTTTAGGCAAAACAATGCATCAGCCTTTAATACTATTTATTTCTAATGACAATGTTGACGATTGACTACAAGATACAAAATAAGAAATAGGCAATTTACAACACAAATACAAAAATCTTAAACACAGGATTCGAACCCACGACCTCCAGGTTTTGAGGCAAATGCTCTAAACATTTCTCTGTGAGGGACAATCCGAAAATAATAGAACAAAGTGGAATGATAATGTTAAACTTGTAAACAAACAGAAATTCACAGCAAATTATGACAACGCCTTACTATTGCAACAAGACACGTGAAAATGGCAATTTGGTGATATATGACATGGAGACTTTACTGGAAAATTACACTTCTCCACTTCAAATGACATTTGACACATTACAGACATTAAATGCATACAAGTTATTACCAGCTTTCTACGTCATGTTGACATTTTGTAATTACCAAACTTTAGGCTCCTAAGTGCCTAGCATCCAACGAAGTAAACAAAATATTCACCATGGGGAAACACTGTGTCTCGCATTTCCGCCATGTTGTCAGCAAAATAAACCGTGCAGGTGACGACCTATTTGGACCTAAGAACAATACACAAAAAGGTTATATACGTTCATTACAAATAATTCTTCCACACAACTTTGACCATTACGGTTATTGATTATCAACGAGATTCTGTAATTGACCACAAAAACTACTATTAGTAATAGGTTCCATTGACCTTGTTTCATAGCAGACAGCTTTGGTAACTGTTTGAGACCTTTCACTCATCCATTTCATTGTGCAACAAATTCACCCTCATGGAATAGTGGAATAGCCTCATGCAGCCTCTTCACTTAGCCATCTATGTGGTGCAGTTGCCATGTGTTGTGTCGGATTTCTTTCAAGCAACCCCTGTGTGACTATTTATTATCGTGAATGTTTTCGAAAAATTTGGAATATGGCGATGACTTGGGAAAACATAACCAAATATAATAGACTATCTTTTTGTTTGATTGCCGAGAGGTTTTTGTAATGTTAGTTTGATAGTTGTTAAAAAAACAGCACCTTCCTTAAGGCAAAGCATCAGAATCAAAACTGATGCATCCAAAACTGATTCTATGAGGAATATGGTCATAATTCAAATGTAGATTTAGGAATTACTCTACCTGAAAAGAATATTAGCATAATGTTTATATTAGTCTTCAAAATCTAATTTGATAATAACTTTTATTGGTTTATATTTATCTAATAGATATTTTCTTACATTTTTGCTTTCAGTGATAGATTGAATGTATACAAATAACAAACAAGCACTAACACACATTATCCATATGTTATAATTTACCTTTCGAAGCCACTATAATCCAAGCCATGTGTTATCCTATAAGATTCAGAAGGCTATTTCTTGTGGTCTTCGCTTCATTTTCATCTAATGTGGGTACTCTGATAGCACAGTAGGTGTAGGCTTCACTGAGACTTGTCTGTTTGCTTAAGAAGTTGTCCATCAAACACATGTCTCAAGCAGACATGTGGGATCAATTTCGTTTTGTCAATTCCACTCGAATTCCATTTGGTCAGTTCCACATCGAATTTATCAATTCCAATTCTGTTTTGTACTGATTCTTTTTTGACAACTACTGTTTACCATGAGTAGGTACTCTGAGTACCTACTTGGAATACCTACCTAACTCAACAATGATAACTTTCACCTGATTTGTTTTTCTTTCTGGTTTTCTGTCACAATAGTTTCTGGTTGTTGTATTATATCTTAAATGTTTCAGTAAATCGATTTTCTCTATATATACGTGAAGCGACATTTTATTTAGTCGCATATGGTATCATTCGTTTAAGAAAATATAAGTTGTACGCCAAAGTAGTGTTTGGAATTAGTGTTAAACCTAAGATGTGATCTATTTTCTTCCAGCTCTGAGTAGGAGGAAAAAGAGGAACACTCAATTTAGCTGTGGCGACTTGGCACACACTCGTTACTCGCTGGGCGATGCTGGAACAGCCTATCTGAGAAACATAGAGATAACCAGCTGTATCTGAAGCCCGACACCACGACGTTATGTTCAGTGATCGTGAAAGCTTTCACTGTGAACTCATGTTATGTTGAAGAACAACACTGCTTCAGAGGGTGTCATTTTATTTGTGGTATTTAGTATTGATTTGTGTGTGTGTGTGTCTGTATGTGTTACAGAGATGTTGTTCGCATACACGTGATGGTCAGTGGACTGTAAGAAACACACCTTGTAAACTACAACATCCAAATATGATGACACTTGCTGATAACTGACAGATAATTAGTCAAGTAATATTGGGACACTGCTCATGCTTTGATTACATGTTATCATTTAAATGTATTACAGTATTTGAAATGAAATTCATCAATCAGGTAAGTTTCTTTTTAACCCTACCAGGGTATATAATATTCCAAATATACAAAGTTCAGATGCTGATTAAAAAAGATGTTGACATTACGGTAAGTTTTATATCTATATATATATATATATATATATATATACATCAGAATTATATGCTTTTGGCTGTATTCATTTCTACCTAACTCTGATATTACAATTAGCTGCAGTATCTTTTTTTTATGTTAAACAAATCTGTTTGTCTCGGTTGTTTCATAATGGCAGCTTTTTGTGCCGATTATTCACAAATAATGCAAATCAAAGTTCGTTGCTTAGTGCTCTCTGTATGTGAATGACGCATGCACAGCTGATTATTTCAGTCCAATTTAATGGAACGCAGTAGAATTCTCCGAGAGGACTCTCCTCATTTGTGTAGAGGCAATGTGGTGGTGACTGTAACAATTGGTAGGGCATTAATGTGAGAGTTACAAAATTGTATATCGTAAAGGAGAAAATTGTGAGGTATCGTACAAGATCATGACTGGACTATGGTTGTTTTATGGGGCAGGTCACTCACTGTATGTATGTGTGTGTGTGTGTTTGTGCAGGACCTATGTTGCTGGTGTTATTGGACAAACCTGTCTTTATTAACTATATGTTTGTGAAGGATGTACATTGGATATTGTGACTTATTATTAACCTGGTTAACGTCTGTGTGAAACCATTTTTGTTTTCTTGGAAGTTACCTGCGGTCAGTGAAATTCATTTCAGGTGATTATGGCCAAGGCTAATGATGGCAACTTGCAATAGTATATTCATTGGTCACGAGCATTCGTTTAGATTCTGGAGAAAGGTTATCGTGCTGCATATATGAACAGGTTATTAATAGTCCAATATATGTGTTAGATAAAAATGTGGAATATGGTGAAGTTTCTGTAATAAAAGTAAATAACTTTTCTGTCCTTTCAACACAAAAAAGGAATGTCATCTACAGATAGAAGTTGGTATTTGCTATACAATTGAAGTAGCAAAAATGAAATCATTTAAAGAAAACTTGATTTGTAATTACCCTTCACACAGACAACGTCACATACTTTTTTAGTCTGATATATGTAACAAAGTTTGTATATATGTATGTATATATATATATATATATATATATATGTGCATGCACACATACAAACTTCATAGTTCTGTGTATATACTAACTGTATATATTAAAAGTTGTTGTGAATATGATGAAACTACTTGTTGAAGCTTTAATTTCATGACTTATGTTTTCACATTTTCAATTCAACAATTGTTTGTCTGTTTATTATTGTTAATACTGGTCATGGCTGTAAAACTTCCAGTGAATCCTTGGTAATGTGGAAGCATCTTCTGCAGTAATCTGTGCACGCTTGTTAACTGTCAATCATCCATTGCCCTGCCCCAATGGCTAGGTTGTGACCTCTTATATTGCCATTAAGCATGGGGTTATCTGTAGCTTCACTTGCAGTACAAATGTTCGTCTGTTCCCCACAAAATGAGAATTAACAATCCAGCTAGATGACACATATACGGTACACCAAAGTGTGGTGTTTGTGTTTCGTTTTGAGCTTCACGTGTCCTTTAATATTCTGTGGCATTGGTATTATGTACAGTTGTCCTTTATTGTCTGTTTATGCTTCATTTGCCTGCAACATTATTGTGATAGTGCAACAGAACTTTGACCCGGTTCTTTTTCAGTGGGCAACAAAGATGTTTCTCTCTGGCGCAGGGATCAGCCAAATGCATGTCCCACCTCGATACAACTGATTGATCCTGAGCATCAGTGACGTCCTGGTTTAGTACTAAGCACTCGTTAAAGGAACGATACATTGTTTAATTGAATCATTTGCAATTTAAAATGTAATATTCTGATCCTTTTTTTTATATAATCAAGCTTCATGTTATTAATATCATTAATGGGATGGGTTGACATTTTACTAATTTGTTCGTGCACAGTTCCCTTGTTGATTCATTCGTGTTGATATTTACTCGAGCAATATTGTTGTATTTTTAGATTATAATACGTGTATCGGTGTATGTTATTCGTGTATCGGATTGGGCAGAGAACAGACTGTCATAATGTACGTTCGTAACTACAGGCTGAATACACATTACCTAAACACACGTTGCGTGGTTTGTCTTTTGTCGTTCTCAGATCAATTGTACGCATTCTGGCATCAACTTGTTTAGAAGTGTTAAGAAGCTGGACACTATCAGGATTTAGTCATACCACCAAACACCGACAGGGTGCAGCTGTTATGTGCTATCTCGGCATAAAATGTACACCTGGAATTGTACCTGTTAAATACTGCCAAGTGTGCATCATTAAACAGAGCTGGGTGTAAAAGTAATGGTTATCTGGGTATTCAATAAACGAAGCCGAAATTGATTGTAAACTAAACCTAAAAAAGATAACGCGAATGAAAAATGGTCAAACAATTAAGACCCGTAAACGGATCCTTTATGATAAGATGGATTCCAATTTTGATAATAAACAGAAACCCCGCAAAGAGAACATTAATTTGATGGGACATCACTAACACAATATGTCGGGTGTATGAGATACAAATATTGTTCGTTCATTGATTATGTAGGCTCATATATATATATATATATATATATATTACAGTTAATCTGTACAATCAGCTAATATGTATATAATTACCTGTAATATACATCTTACGTGATTATACAGATTAACCGTAACATATAAATTATTCTTAAATCCATTTAATCCATTGATGAGGTTGTAACTCGAAATCGAGCCTTTTACTCGCTTTCTTATTGAGGATTATGTTAGATAGCTTGGTTCTTAATCATTAAGCGTCGGTATTGTTAACAGTTCCTGTTGTAATGTGATGAAAATCATTAAACAAATCTGGCCGCAATGGATGGCGCCCCCCCCCCATTTAAACCCCATCATAATCGGCAGAGCTTTTCCTCATTATGCATTCCCATCCCTAAGATTTGTAGTAAAACACCGATACCTCAATTGCTTGTATACATTTGATGTCGCTGATTTCAGAAGACAGTACCAAACGTTATTATTTGTGATTTTGCGTCATGTATTGTTGAACAATTGCCAGAAATAGTATTTCACGTGATTCCGTACATACCGAATGCAATACAATCAGTTCATTCAAAGGAACACGTTTTAAGACTGCTTAACAAAATTCAAGATGGCGGCTAACCGAATTGTTATCACCTACCAAGTGTGACCCGCCCGGCTAATTAATATTAAACCAGCGGGTGACAAAACCAATAGACAATCGTAAATGCGTGTACAGAGATCTAAGTTTGTGTTTTGTAAATTATTCGAGACCTACTTTAAAAAATTAAACAAAACATCAGTAACTTGGCAATGATTAAAAAAAAACATTAAACAAAACATTAACTTGAAAATGAATAAATAATACAGCACTTCAGTGGGTGCTCCTTTTAATTGTGATAATAACTGCTGACGACATCGATAATTGTTCTTTTGCAGCAAAAGCAGCATAATTGGTGCGCATAATGCTAAAGAATGTGTGCTGTGACTTCAGCAATATTTCCAGGATCGCTTGTATTTGTGAACCGTGTAACGGCAATATCCGAAATGATGATGATGATGATTGATTTTTATGGGCACTGGGTAGGCTAAATGGGCCGGGCGACCTCCAAAGGCGATGAAGCGAAATCAAAGATGAAACACCCTTCAGATATGCACACGCCAAGATTCGAACACGGGTGGTAGTGATCTGTGATCCAACACGCTAACGTTGGACTACGGATGCGCCCCCGAATACCATGGAACATTTAGCCTAAGTGTTATCATCGTTGTACACGGGGAAGCGTGCTTCGATACCACTATGGTATGCTTCAACAAGATCGCTCAGTGGTTGATCCACGTTAATCCGGGGACCAGATGGTGCTTTACGAATGATGAATCCTGGAACCCAAATGGATCTGAACTTCCGGAATGCTAATTCTTTACGTATATGACTAGCTAGACCAAGGAGGCGAAGACCGGCATATATAATTGTCCCCATCGCTGAAACAATCTTTTATTTTTGCAATCAGGTAGGATCCAGCTGTGTAAATTCTTCCATGTCTGTTAGATATCTAGATGCTTAGATTGGTTAATACTGTAGGAATGAATCGGCAGGTGAACGGTATATGTCATGTTATAATAAAATAATAAAAATAGGATGTATTCGTAAATACATAAATGATGAGACGCGTAATACTTTAGTTCGAGCCTTTATCATTTCTAGACATTGTAATGTGCATATAGTATCTTTCATATAGTATAGATCTCTCTCTCTCTCTCTCTCTCTCTCTGACAAACTGCCTACAGTGAGTGCAGAACCATGCTGAACGTCTTGTGACACGGACTCGCAAAAGGAAACAATTTTATTCCACCTGTAGTGACTTCTTAGGCGTTTCATATCACTATGCATTATTGCCATATTATATCATTTAACGAATAAAACACCACCATTACCAGTTGGAGAAACATTACCAATGAAGGTCCAAAAAAACAATCGTGGGATTTAGCTATTTAAAAAAAAACGAATATGTCACATCAGTGTACAACCTTAATTCCTCTTGACATTTTAAGAACATTCACTATCTAAAGGCATTTTTCACACATTTACTCTTGTATTGTGGTACGTATCCTTTCTTGTATAACATTAAACTATGACAATTCTACGATATTTGTCTCCAGCTATTTTGCCAACCGATATTTGCCACTCAACACTTTCACATCTTGGTGATCGCGTGATGATCAAAATGATCTCGTCGTGTTATTTTTCATTAACACAAATGCTCTCTGTGACCATTTATTAAATCTCAGTCACTCACAATGAATTCAAATAACAGTTAAAAGCTGTCAAAACAAAGTATAAATATGATCACCACGAATTTGTAATCGCATACCTCAATTTTGAATCGGTCATAAGACCTATATATATATATATATATAGTGCTCCCTCGATATAATGCCAAATTGGGGATTTGATAAAAGTTGGCATTATAAAGGGGTGGCATTATATGGGGGTGGTGAATGGGGAAATAATCCGTCAAAATAAGGGGGGGGGTTTTCCGCCACAACATGTATATGCCTGTTGTCCTTATATTTATGATTGTGTCATCAAAATTGTGTTTAGATTCACTTACATATTATAATATTCAATTAAGTTGATTTATTTACCTCAAATATTTTTAATTTAAGCATCTTTTGTATCGGATAAGGTGTTAGCATAGTAAAAATCCAAACCCGTTTCGTCCATGTTGAAAACATCACTCGGGTGATATTTGGAGATGACATCTCGTGCATGTAGTCTGCCATCTCATCGATGAAGTTGGCATCGATACCCGCACTTTCGCCACACAACACCTGACTGCTAATATTGTGCCGCTGTTTGAAGCGATGCAACCAGCCGTTAGAATAGGAAAATTCTGTGATGCCTAATTCTTTGCCAAAATCCTCGGCATTGCTTCGCACAATCTCATCTAATAACACTACATTTTCAACACGTTTGTTCGCGAACCACAACCACAAAGCGTCTTCAAGATCACCATGCATTGCAAGTTTGACACGTTTTGCACCAGGTAAGCTGGTGTATGCCTTTGTTTTTGGCGATATATGGGGAGAAATTATTGCTTTGGGGACTAAAATAATGTGGCAGTATCCGAGGGTGTGGGGGGCGGTTTATGGTGGGAATTAGCATGGTAGGAAATCCGTTCTGAAGAAAATGTTGGCGATAGGCGGGGTTGGCAATATATAGGGGTGGCAATAAGTGAGGGAACACTGTATATATATATTATACAGTTAATCTGTATACTCAAGTAATATATATATTGCCTGAAATATTCAGGTAATAGGTCTACTGCTAATTTAGATTTATTACAGATTAGCTGAAAATTCAGGTAATATACATATTACCTGATTACACTCATTAACTGTAATATATATATATATATATATATATATATATATATATATAGAGAGAGAGAGAGAGAGAGAGAGAGAGGGAGAAAATTGTGTAATAATTTAGTATTCCATCTTTTATTTCTTCGGGCCCACTTTCTTCTGGTGGTTGCCTGCTAACTCGACGATTCCAAATATTCCCGATCCGATCATGAGAAGAGCAGTCATTATGGTGACGCAATCAGAATATGTGAAGTTGGTGAGATATCGACGAAATAATATGACGCCGATGATAATCAGTAGACCTGTGAGGATAGAAATTACGATGACGTCAATCTATGTTTAGGCCTTGAGGTGGAGGTTAGGCAATTTGAGGAAGGACTTCTATAGCTAGGTGGCGTTGGAGTTTTAGAAGCTCCATCGGAGAATGTATTTTGTCAGAGATGTATCAATTGATCTGCCATCTTAATATAATAGTAGTAGTAGTAGTAGTAGTAGATTAGTAGTAGTAGCCGTATTGTGGGAAATGTACATGATAGTTTGTGTATTTCACAAATCTTCCCTGAAACACTCCCATGAAAATGATTCGGCACGAGACAAATGTATGATACAGAAAATAAACAGCTGATTATGTAAAACAATTAATCGTTGTATAATTGTAGTCTTAAAACGCCCATAAAACGTTCCAATGGCCTGGGTACGGCGCCAATTGGAAAATTGCCAGGATAAATGATATCCTGCTTCTGGATCTACTGTACACGTGGGATAAAGATAAGTTTGATGACTTACCAGATAACAGTGATAGTACAACAGATGCTATAAGTACTCGTTTGTCTCCTTTGACTTCGTCGAAAAACACGACAGTCATCATCAGGACCAGACACACCAAGCTACACAGATAGGCTGAAACAAATGAATGTATTTATTGATCGATAGCCAGACGGTGACAAATGTATGTATACATACATTCATATATACATCTAAGTATAAATGTAAAACCAAAAATACCTAAATACACCTAAACGTATAAATTTAAACTTCTATATATCTATTCATCCAAGCAGTCATATCCGTAGTTAAGGTCAGCTACGGATCAGTCGTAACTTCTAGGCGGGACCGTATAAACAAAAGAAACGAAAACGAACAATTTATTCGCGCACTCACTCATTTGCTTACTCACTCACTAACTCGTACAAATAAACGTACATCAGTCAGCAGATACAAACACAAATGTTCGTGTTTTAACTCCTTGTCACTCATCAGATTTCAGGTGAGTTTGTTTGGGTCAGTGCCGCATTCAACTATGTCGGTAGACTAATAGCTTTTCTTTGACTTAATACATAATCCATTAACTGCGACGCATTTCTTTTAGTATAAATCGTGGTAGATAATAAGTTTTGTTCCTCGCCTTGTTCTCTCAGCACACCTGTCTAATTTCTCCTGAATATCATGGATGATGACGATGATGATTGATGTTTTACGGCCACTTTTGTGCACATGGTAGGCAAAATTGGCCGGGCGGCCTCCAAAGGCGATGAAGCGAAGTCAAAGATGAAACACCCTTCAGATATGCACACGCCAAGATTCGAACACGGGCGGTAGTGATCTGTGATCCAACACGCTAACGTTAGACTACTGATGCGCCCCTGAATACCATGGAACATTTAGCCTAAGTGTTATCATCGTTGTACACGGGGAAGCGTGCTTCGATACCAGTATGGTATGCTTCAACAAGATCGCTCAGTGGTTGATCCACGTTAGTCAGGGGACCAGATGGTGCTTTATGAATGATGAACCCTGGAACCCAAATGGATCTGAACTTCTGGAATGCTAACTCTTTACGTATATGACGAGGCTTCTGGGTGTCAATGCTGAAATATACATGGAGATGGTCCCCGGAAAATAATGCCATTTGAGAGGCAAGGACGCGGGTCAATAACCGATGGAGCCTCGATCAGAAGAGTGCGGGTCTCGCTGGTGATGACAACATCCAATGTTTTATTTTATATCCGTTGAAATATATTTGTCCCATTAAATTTCTCTATCTCAGTGAAGACGATTTGAAAACAGCTCACTGACCTATATCTTACTATATAGGTCAGTGATACAACCACGTCATGAATTTAATGCACACAAGTGACCATACAAAATAGTCGATTATGACGTGTTCATGTTAGGTCAGGTCAGGTCAGGTCATCAGCGTGGACGTTTTTGCATAATTTTCGGAACTTTATTTATTCTCCTTAGCTATAGGACACTTAGATTGCCTGTTTTAATACATAAACGTGCGCTATTTGATACTGACCTATGACATGGCACACTTCCACCGGTACGACCCAGTCTGAGTTACAGGTACCGCCATTAGCTGGACAGAATTGGTAGGCGCGCCCTACTGTAGCCCAGCCACTGATGTCGTAACAATATAGATATAGTACCATCGAAATATCCATAAATAGGAAAGCCAGCTTAATCCAGGTTGACTGAGTCTGGAAATCTGCCATGTTGGTTTACCGAACAGAGCTGTAAGGGATACCATTGTTTTAAGAATAATGCATGTGAATAGAAACAAATACCTACCTACTCATGCCTTAACAGAGCCAAGTACGTATGTAATCATATCTATATTAATTTACTATCACATAGTTATTTTTTATAGTAGCTTTAATACAACACGGATTTGAAGAAAATGAAATGTTTTAAAACTCTATTTATTTAAAAATTAGTTCACCTCGATATGAACGCCGTAAACTCCTTGATTAGCTATAACAACAAGAACAACAATGATAATACATTATTACATTCATTGATGTTTTACGAAGCGAATAAATTTACTAAAACCAATAGAAGCTCCCATGAATTAAACAGATCATACTATTTACTTAAATCTAAAGCTCAACAGATGTATTGTGTATTACGAAATTAAGCATAACTGACTTACAACGATCCCGACGTTACTTGCACTGTCAGTGCTGATGATAGACCACCGTTGTCACTTGGTAATAAACAAATCCACTCTCTGGCTTTAAATCCAGTATCTAGGTGGAGTCTGGCTTGAATTACTAATTATTATCAACCCAATGTTCTGTTACCTGTAAAAACAGATGTGAGCAGGACCATGAGTACTTTAAAACGACAACCGATATGTCTTTGTACTCAACTTAAGTTTTGTTTACACACTGTTAAAATGTTAACTTACTGGGCTAAGTAAAAATACCCAGTAATCTAACGCCCTTCTTTGCTCTCCTTCAATAGGACTTTAAAAATGGGCTGTATATGTCTACAGAGAAGAGGTACTCAAGTGAAGAACACTTGGCATTTATTTACAACAGAGAGTTTTTTTACTTACTTTGTGTGCGGAGTTGTAATACGAGACCATGGTAAAATGGCATTCATCGTGTTGTTATGGCGATCATTGGCACTCATAATTTAGACCCCATTAATCTGAAATAGTTTTTTATCTTCATAATAACACTTCATCGCTAGCTTGTAAATGGAGTTCTTTTTATATTAGAATACTATTGCAAATAAAATATTGGAATACGAATATTGATCAACTGTGGAAAAATTCCTGTCTACTTGTCTGCTAATGTAATAAACTGGCTGGCCTACTGACTGTCTAGTTGGATGTCTGACTGTCTGTCTGTCTTTAAATGTAAATCTTGCTATTTTACGGCCATTTGAGCACAAGGTAGGCTAAAGTGGCCGAATCACCTCCAAAGGAAATGGGGCGAAGCGGAAGATGAAACACCCTTTTCACATAGCCCGACTGGGGTTTGAACTTAGCTGCTATAGATCTGTGGCCAATCGCACTACCAGTTAGGTCATACAGTCTGTCTGGCTGACTTGGTTACTTACTAGTACAAAGTTCACGGAGAGGTTCTGTAGATGACCTGATATTTACTTTTACATCGTACGGTGTGTTAGGGGCTTCCTGTAACTGTTTGTGGGGCACTGATTTAAGTTCTGAATCCGCTTATCTGACACAAATTACGAATGGAAACTATAGTTTAGGCTTAGAATATTATCCAGGATTCAATCGTTGGATTATTCTATATAACTAGATTATGTTGCCTTTTAACTGCTAAAAAATTCAAATATATTATATATGTATTATATAAGCCGTGCTTCAATCATCCTCCTTTTCAGCATTCTATATACATGCGTTTGTTGTAATTAAATGATGTAATGTGAGTGTTGAAATAAACAATTTGAAGTGAATATAGTTTTAACTTTGCCAACTGATCTGGAAGAACAAAAGTAATTAACTTTTGCTATAAAAATAAAAACACCGTTACTTTTTAAGTGTTATGCTCATTACGTTGTATAGCTGAATTCAAACAGCTAGTTGTTGCAGGTCAAACTGAAACTGTTTGATTGATTTTATATTATCCGCTGTGGCATGTTTAGATTATAAGTTGGTATCTCTGTGAAATGATAACTAAAGGTTCTATGGAAAATTGCAATCTTGTGTGTTTTATCTGTGGATATAAATGAACTGATTTTAGATATCAGCAGGACCGTATTAACCCATGGCCGCAGTACATAGTCCTATATCCATTTTGTGAATCTCCTGTTGTTGAATTCTACTCACAATCATGAAGTTGAGGAGGAGGGAAATGATGTTGATGATGAACAGCTGCCGCCACCAGTTCCTCCACATAGGATGTCAGAAAGTGAGACTCACCTCCAACTAATGATGGATTCTGCATTAACGCTATGTCGACAATCCAACAGTCCAATCCAATCTGCTATTTCTTAAAACAGCTTTTTGGTAATTTGTGTGTATGTGTACAATTGTATTTTTTAATTGTTATTATATTGGATAATGCATAATAATTTGCACCAAGAAACAGTTGTTTTCTATTGTTTGTACATAATAAATACACAAACGCAACACGATGCCTATTTACATGGCTAAATTTTACTTCGTCAAAAATGGCTGATGTGACCAACCTATATATATATATATATATATATATATATATATATATATATATATATATATATATATATATATATATGTGTGTGTGTGTGTGTGTGTGTGTGTGTGTGTGTATGCATATATAGGTTTAAATCCATTACTTCAATACCCATTATTCACTTTACAACTCATTTGCCCTATCTATCTATCATTATATCTATCTATTTATCATTATATGTATCTATCTATCATTATATATATCTATCTATCTATCTATCCAATTATTTCTCTATTTGAAAATCAAATAATGTTTGGAAATTGCATTTACAGTTCCTATGAATGAACGATTCCTATGTACTAATACTTCTCGTGTCTATTCCATTCAAATGCCTTTTCAATTCGTCTCAAAATAGCCTGTATCTTTCTGTCATTCTCATCATAAATCCAGACATCGTAGAGAGAATAAAATCTCAGCACAGCCTCGGTACGATTTCTGAACCAGTGCATTATTTCTGTACTAGTTACGACATCGGGAGACTTGGCGTACCGTCTCCTGACGTGTATTGGGATATTTTTCAATCCCTCGTCACCACGATGGACGATCATGTAATACGGGGACAGCGACCGCTTTATGGCATTCGGCACTTTGTCGTGAGTAAGGAAAACACTTTCCCGATACTTCCCGTTTAAGTGATTGTCGAATACTTCCATATTTAACTCCGATCCAAGCGAACATTTGACCGGACACGTTTTACGGTTGTGGAAGCATTCTCGTCCAATACAGTGAAACTTAGGCAAGATGACTATTCTGTTCAGCAGCGCTCCTACAATCAGAGCGTTCTTCAAAGTGTTCCTCTCCACGACATTGGTCTGCATGCCCTCGTAGCGTTTGGGAAAAGAGAAGCTAAGGTACTTATTAGTTTCGTTGGAATAATATCCATCCTTGTCATAGTGCCACAGTCCGAACTCCTTGAAACGATAGATCTTGGCTGCTAATGAGACTATCCAGTTATTATGTACGACGATGCAATCAGAACAAGGATTGTCTCCCTTAAATATCCTCGCCCCGTCGTAGAAGAACTGTTTGCCGTTTACGTATTTTTCTGGATCCAGGTGTTTCACATTAATCTCTTTTCTCCCTTTCATTCTGTTCAGATATTGGCCAATGACCTTCTGGTTGGAGACATCGGGTCTGGCTAGGCCGTAGTTCCAGGCGTTTTTGTGCAGCTTCAGGGCAGCCGGTGTGGACCGTGCGAAATAGAATCCGCTGTTTACGGCGATTACGTCACTCGATATCTCCAAGTCGCAGGCATCGCAGGCAAAAAGAGGCAACGGATTCGCGAAGAACACCACATCCAGATCAACCAGAAGAACGCTCAGGCCGAGTCTCAAAGCTTCCAGGACCATTTTCGTCTTCAGGTGAGTCTTCCTCTTAAAGGCGTCGCTGGAATAAACACTCGCCGACTCAGCGTCTCGGTCGCGTATATACTCAACACACGTTATATTCAGAGCCGATAATGCGACACATACAGCTGGATCAGATCCGACGAACAGGTAATTCTCGATGGAAAATCTCCTCAGAGACGAGACGTACAGATTAATAGCCATGTCCAGGTATCCGCTGTCAACGGATGCCAACACGATTGTCTCATTCGGAGAGGCTCTCTTTCTAAGAGCGTAATGGAAGGCTGAATGTTTCAAATAAGACGACAGGTTCCTCTTCATTAGTTTATTCAGCTCGTGGTTTATGTTTCTCGCAGTAGATGATGATAAGGCCGGGATTTCTATATGTTGGTATCTGATAATAAAGAAGGAAGGATGTCTTCCTATTATGGTTCCAAGTGGGTACGCGCAGAAACATATGGCGATTAGTTTGACTGTTTTAAAAATACCTGTGAGCGAAAAGGTTATAAGGTATATGAATATATATATATATATATAATATATATGAAATATATGAGAGATGAGATAGTGTATATATATATATATATATATATATATATATATATATATTATTAGCGTGTGAGTGTGTTTCTACTCTTCCCCGTACGTGTGTGTGTGTGTGTTCTAGGGTACTGATATATATATATATATATATATATATATATATATATATATATATATATATTTATCGATAATCTAAGACACTCATCTATAATTAGATCCCACCGATTTATGAAACTGTACATGATCATCATGTCTTGGTGATTCATCACTCAACAAGCTGCAGTTGAGTAGCTTTTCAAACTTGATGAATTAATTAATGAACGCCAGGCTAATGGAAAAGATTAGTCGCATCTAACTGCATTCAGGTACATGATAAACGTAAATAAACACCAAGAATTTCAATTAACAAAAAAATCCTTTTGCTAAACTAGAACCTTATATTTATTGAAACTGTTGATTAATTCTTCGTTCGAATGCATTAATAATACTGCCGAAAGTTCATTTTACATTATACTGTAGGTCGACTAATAACATATCATGATGTGGTATAGGCCAAGGTATTTTATAAAAGCTCAGACACCTCGATATTTTAACGTGTACAAACTCTTAAGGCCTATCTGCGACTGTACATATGCGTAGTGCGACCGTCTCTATCTCTTCGTTAATGTTCTCGTGCGAACATTGATGACAACTGACAAATGAATTTATTCCCATTTTACATGTACATACACTTATATCATAAATGTACTACAATAATAATGAAAGACCGAAAAAATGTAAATTGGTCCCCACAAGTCCAACATAACCGCTGTCTTCCCACTGACTAGCCCCGAGTGATGATGGACAGGTCTGTGTCCGTGTCAGTCGGAAACCGTCACAGTAGTGAGAAGGAACTCGGACTGAGAAATATTGATATTAAGTAATGAAATATCCATAATAGTAAGCGTCGGTTAGAGTTCATACAAATAAAACTAGGACAAGATTCGTCACCGTCATATAAGGGAAAGTAATAATAATTGGAATTAATATCCTACACTTATATTTTTAGAATCCAAATGAATATCATAATGCTTGGCTACAATTTTTACCGTTGGTACTTAACTTGGGAACAAGATAACTTGTCGACATTCATTGGGGATTTTGACTGCTTATCCCATATTTTTGGAAGTCCATGTGTAAATCAAGATTATTTCGATTGAATTGGAAAGTACAGCAAATAATAGGTGAATGTTATTTGTTATGTAACTAAATACGAACAACAAAACATGATGCTTATACAAGTCAGCGAATTTGAAAATTCGAGAAGCGTTAATAAATAGATCCGTATGTCTTTTCTAATTATCGTTATTAATCATACGTATTGTCCATTCCTGAAGGATGATGGAGCAGCGTAATATGCTGTTTTTCTAACATTTCCCCACACAGTTGATTCACAGGAATAAATAATGTTCTAGAAAATAATTTGTTTTTCCTCTAGGACGAAAATAAGACACACTTGGTGGACCAGGACTCTCTTTTTTTAAACGTTTGATTATTCCTGAAAATACCTGAAGAGAAAATGATGTTTCAAATACAACCTCGTTTAATCTGTAGAATTGATTCTGCGCTTCATCAAGGCACGTTATTTCCAGGATTTGGTGGAACTCTATTTGATTTAAAATGTCTTTAAATTTATCGATATTGTTTTTGGAGAATAATCTTATTTTATTTGTTTTTGCCTTTAATATTGGTAATAAGAATTACAGGTTCCAAAATAATTACCGATACAGCCGTCTTTTATAAATTATTTGTATAAATGTAATCAATTAATGTTATCAAAGCAGTAGTAATCCTGGTAGGTTTTTGTAATGAGTCATTGTTCATCTCATCCATGATAATACATCATTTATTTCCAGTATTGATTATATCCATATTGTCAAATAGTTTCGATAATTTTTTTCAAAATTCAGTATTTTGGTCTATAAATAAAGCCTATACCTGTATTTATTTTTCATTCGGATTATTAATCTCAATAATCATGACAACTGCCTGTCCTGATCTGCTCAAATGTAATAACCCTGTCCTTTAGGTAATTATAGACGCACCAACTAGTAATAATATTGAAATAATTACTTATGCGACAAAAGAACACATGATAAATTTATCAGTATATTTTTCAGGTAATATGTCTATTGTTAACTGAGATTTAGTACAGATTACCTGAATATTTCAGGTAATATACATATTAACTGATTATACAGATTAATTGTAACATATATAAGATGTATCAAATGTTTACAGCCTAAATTCTAAAGTCACTTTGTTAAACTGGCAAATATAAATGTATATATTATATTCAGATGGTAATGAGTGATGTCACCCCAAGCTAAATATACTTAGTATAAGCAAACATATACACGTAAATACATATAAATACAGATATACATGTACACACACACACACACACACATACCATTTCCAAATTTCTATGTTTGTGTTTTAAATTTTTTACACACTTTATGTAAACATTAAACACGATTATTTATAATCTTAAAATATTCAGAGAGTTATAAAACAAAATACTCACGTGATTTAAAACTAATCATTTTGTACTTCTTTGTATCCAAATAAGTCTAATATGTAGGGAACTTGGCAAACTGTCGATATGAATATTACGTGTTATTCACGATCTATTCCGCTCCTAAACTCAAAACCCTTCTGTTTAAATAATAGGTACGTATCTAAATTAGTAATTCAGAACATGAAGATAAATATAGATGTGAAAGTAGTTTTATTCTAAACTTAATGACTACCTGATCTTATAATCTGAGAATGTTTCTTCCTGGGGCTAAACACCATTAGAATCGATAATTAGCCACAAATCACAGTATCCGTCATATCAGCTGGGAAAGCGACCTTACCAGTACTAGTAACCTAATTTAAAATTATATTACCGGAAGTTGTTATGTATGGCATAGTAAAACTTGAGGATATTGTCGTAAACCAACAATTTGTTTTAATTTTATACAGTACCAGACCTTTAATTGAACCACACATTTGATTGACGGTCGTTGGAATACGAGACGGGCCATTTAGGGAATATACAAATATACGAGTTGATCAATACAAACGGGGATTTCTAAATTTATTACGGAAAAATTAAATACATCTTTTAGGATCACATTTTTATGATATATATATATATATATATATATATATGTGTGTGTGTGTGTGTGCGTGTGTGTGTTTTAGGGTACATATAAAGAGGCAACAGGCACAGAGCATCAGCATATCTAAACATCCTTCGAGACCTACTTCCATAAATCTGAATACAAATACAACTATACAAACATTAATCTAAAAATAAAATGTTCCATACTTCCACATATTGATAGATGTGCGCGTATTACTAAGCATGTGTCTGGTCTACTCATCAGCCTGTGGGAACCAGCTAATTCGCTTTTCGTACGCGACAAATATGTCACGCCCACAGGAAAGCGGCTACATGCAGGCTACGTACAAAAAGCGGAAGCACGTAAAAACATACCATTTGATACCACAGCTCGCAGCAAACAACATGTGCGTGTGGTTCAGTGGTGACTTGCTACATACATATCATAAACTATTTTGACACCACAGTTTACATTCAACAGTAATTTTCTGTGGTCCAAAAGAAACCTGTATATAAAAATTTCGACACCTCAGATGCTGACCTCAGCTTTATTCTACATAAAATACTATTATTATTATATTATATTATATATATATATATATATATATATATATATATATATATATACATATATACCTTGAAATGCGTCAACGAATCCCGAAGTTTATTTCTGATACCGTAGAAGTTAAATATTGTCAATATACAGCATCTGATATGCCCCAACTCAAAATTTAGCAAAATAAGGATTTAATTGAAAAGTGAATTTAATACAGCTGAACATATCTAATTCTTTCGCATGAATACCGAAATATATACATTCTGGTTTCTAACTCGACGTTTGGTCGGGTCTATGGACATGAACTGCGTTATAGGTGGACCACGAATACCAATAGTCTGTGTGAATTAGCGAGGGGATGAAATGATATCACGTTTTGCTAGGCCATATCCCCATTTGAGAACATGAAGCTATCCATAACATCCCATAACGGGTAACAGTTGCATTTTCTCATATATGACAAAATTCACTCCTTTTCCCCCCAGTTAGAATGATGAATTGTGATACATGTGACGCTCACGACGCATTGCCTAAATTAATGCTGCTTTACCTTTATTTATATTGATATTCTAGCACAAGTAACAATACTCATAAACACCGATATCCTGTCAAAACCGGCCTTGCTAGTTAGTCCGAAATTTATATCGCATTTAAATCCACGTTATACAGTCTTCATAAACCGGTCACTGTCTATTCTGAATACCGGCCAAATGTCTGGTAACAAATGGATGTTAGACATGATAAATTCAAAGAATGTACCGATTTCCAATTATTGCAATCACTCATACTAATAATCACACCTGGTATTTCAACAAGAAACGTTGTGCGATCATTTGACTATTTGTGTGTGTGTCTGTGTGTGTGTGTGTGTGTGTGTGTGTTTTAGCTGTGTATAATAAGGCACAGAGAATCTCGAACCGTGAATTCAAACTCTAGACGTTTCTTCGTGGGACTGAATCCAGGGTGGCGACTTTTCTTGCTGCGACATGTGTAATGTCTCACCAGTTCCTAAGCCGCCAAGCAAAACCAAAAAGCGAATCACCTACAGCCGTGGAGTTTGGGAGTAGAACACCCAAGTCAGATCACGGCAGTAGTGAGAATGTTTAGATTAATTATCTAGCAGCCCTATTTATAGCTATTTTTCAATTGCTGTATCTTTCTTTAAAGCAATACTATATATACTATATAACTCAATTGTCACTGTCCTGAAATGTCAGTTTATAAAACGGGCAGACGTCATGAAGCGACTATTGTTAAAACTGTTTTGCTTAATTGCTATTAAAAGACTGACATCTGCGCTGAACAAGACCGTAATAGCCCGTCATAGCTTCCGTACTGTTAAAACTATGTTATCATTTTTAAACCTGACCTAATGTCTGCTATTCTAACTATTCTAGTAATAACGTTCTTAAATGTTATTTATGACAAGCAGATTAGAGCTAATCTTGAATGCCATAGTACAAACTGGACCTAGGAAAGATAATTCTATTCCCACACAACCAAGGTGAATTTTATATGCAACTAAAGTTATTATATAAAACACACCAACCGCATAGAAAACTGAGTGAGCTCCGGTAGCCTAGCGGTTAAGCACCCGGCACTTGGTGCCAACGGTCACAGGTTCGAACCCAGCAAGAGGTTGAAACTTTTCCAGAGATTAATTTCTCGGCTCACAACATCGTGAGTGACTGACCACGTTAAATGGCGCTGCCGTCTCCACTGAATTATTTAAAATAAAGGGGGACGTTAAAAACCCCTGAGGACGTAAAACACTCTGGCAGTGACCACCCTCAGGATATTTCGGCTCCGTCTTTCCGTACTGCTCCCCTGTGAGTGATGGGAGAGGAGATTCCTCAACTACTCCAACATAGAGGCTGTGCTGAATAAGCCACAGCCAGGGGATTCTCCCCGAACAACAAAACAATAGAAATCGAAAAATTTCAACCGCAGCATAATATGCCTTGTGATATTAGCTGGAGGGTCAAATACTTCATAAACATACAAATCCAATAAATACTATGACCTACTCGTCACAAACCCTAACAGCGTCCGAAAGTGTGTGCGCGCGCGCGCGCGTGTGTGTGTGTGTGTAATAAAGATGTCATCAACTACGTGAATCAATCTTCTATATGAAATTAACAAAAAACGATAAAACACAATTACTGATCAAAGTTAGAAGTATTTAATGTCAATTTTCTATAGAGATACATTTGACTAATTATCACTCTATTTGGTTTCTTTCTAATTAATCATTCCCATTATAACAATTATACATTCCAGAAAACGTGTCGATGCCTTCGTCTTCGTCTTGAACTTGATTTAAATACAGAAGTGAAATCATAGAAGCAGAGTCCAGAATCTAACTTCTCAGCTTCTCAGCCAGCCAAATCCTTCCCTGTACTGTAATTTACGCCATATATTGGATAAATACTGCTTGGGCTGGTAGCAAACCGTCCAGGATCACCAGCGTTTTCACGCATGCCATTTTCTTACATCGAAAATGACAGAGTTCCAGAAGGAGACACTGAAGGTGATCTTCCACTGTCGATATTATTATAAGATCGTCTGATGATGCCTTGAGAAGTGATGAATTTGTTGATATGGATAACCAACTACTGATTGAGGAACTACTGATCGAGGAACTACTGATTGAGGAACTACTGAATGAGGAACTGGGAATATGCCTTAGTTGCCGGGCAGGTCGATGGCAAATCCTGCCAATATTTCACAAAACCCTCAGCGAAAACTCTGCCGTATTGATTTTCAGAACATGCTTAAAAAGCTATTTGATTATGCGTACAGTGAAGATGATAAACTCATTTTACAGTCTATGTAGCCTTTCAAGGTTTGCCAAAACAGTCATCGTCAAGAAACAAAATCTGTGCTAAACATTCTGTCTTGAGTGACTTCTTCGATAAAATAAGATTATTGCAATAAAAGATTTAAAGGGACAGTTGACCCTCAGAAAATATTTCTTAAATATGTAATGCTTAGAACAGTAACTAAAATGTTCACAATAATAATCACGAAATATACCTGATATAGCTGAAATAATCCAACTTACTGGAGGGCCGCCATTACGGCTGCACCAGAAGCCAGATTCGAAAGCAGGAAGGAGAAAATTCAAATGCTCTGACGTCACATGAGTCCTCTCTAGACTGACATGGATTATAGTTATTCTTGAGCGTTAATATCTCAGCCATTTTTAATCATCTTTCTCTTCTGAGGTTACTTCCGACTCAAACTGATATGGTCGTATGTCATTCATGACGCAATTTTAACAAGATAATTGCGTTTTGTTCTGGAACAATTATTTTCTCAAACTTGTTTACATGCTTTTGTACCGCCTCTACAGACTTCCGGTCTAACTGCTGCGTTCAAGTGACGCCAGCATTCAGAAGCTTCCGGTCTCTGTCTAGCTTCAAAATGGCAGCGCCCATAGGCCATTAAAAGTCAATTAATTGGCAGTTTAAACTGGATTATTTAATATGTGGGTGATTGTTTACACATTTTGACATCATTTATAATATTTATGAGCATAGCTGTATTAATCGTGAAACATTGAAATGAAGGTGGACCATTCCTTTAAAGTTTAGATTTATGCCAATATAATGTATTTGATTAATGATATTGATAATTTGTTTTAAAAATATATTGCGAATGTGCAGGTACAACATAGACTGGTTATTTGAATAAACCGATCGATTGTTTAAACCAGCCATCAATAGTCGTTCGATATGAGGTCTGTATAGACAGCTTCGTCTGGATAATAGATGGGCAAATTTAAATAAGTGGGTATTAAAAACACTGCAAAATGGTTCCTTACTTGCAGCAAGCTTAATATATCATTAGGCAACCTATTCCACATCCTGGCAGGTGGTACTCGAAAAGATTTCTCTTCGTACATTGCTTTTTGACACCGTTATACGTGTAGAAAACTCAGACCGGAGCAGTAATTACTTTTGAATCAAATCGTTTAGATATCGTGGTGCTATTCCACTCAATGCTTTTTGGACGCCTCTGTGGTCTAACTGGTAGCACGTTGGATCAGAGATCACTACCATCGGAGTTCGAATCTCGGCGTGGGCATATCTGAAGGGTGTTTCATCTTTGAATTCGCTTCATTACCTTTTTGGTGCTCGGCCAGTCGTAAAACGTCCATCGCTCGGCCGTAAAACATGAAACGTCATCATCATCCACATTCATGCCTCATCACTTACGTAACTGTAACACCACACTTGACTCATCCTGTGGTGTAGTTAGTATTGTCTTATACTGCAGAACATATGGTTGCGGTTTAGATCTTGTGTCAAATGTGTCTCTGAGATATTACATAACTGTAACACCACACTTGACTCATCCTGTGGTGTAGTTAGTATTGTCTTATACTGCAGAACATATGGTTGCGGTTTAGATTTTAGTGTCAAATGTGTCTCCTGAGATATTTTAAAAATGAGTGCCTCATTCTCTATGGAGGAGTCCCTGGTTACAAGACTGATTCCCGACCCCGCCACGTCATATAGAAACATATGAAGAAAAACACATTTTATCAGAACAGAACAAAAAAGGATGCAAATAAAAACTATTTATGTGTAGATCATATCTCAGAAACATCGATATCTGAACAAAACGTTTACAAATTGCTCCACTTCAAGATATATAAGTTACTCAAAATTAAATACACACACCCCGCGCGCGCGCCCGCGCATCGCCTGTCCTATCCAACAGAGTATTTCTTCGTAGCGTATGAACTGTCATGATTCTGTGTGTACTAGATGAATGACTGAAAGTGTAAAATGTTATGAACGCTAGGTTTAAATGAAACATGTGGTCGTGGACCATTGGTTTGACGCATTTCATTATGTGTGGCGGGCTAGCTAACAGAAAACCAAAGTAGAATGACTTTTTCCGAATCTTATTAACTCATATAAACGTGTGTATGAGCATTGCGTTACAAATCTCTAGATTCTGCATTTGAGTACAGTTCACACCTGTGTTCGTTTGATGTTTCCCTATGGAAAGAGAAGTTACCAACATAGATACATATAAAAAGTATATACATAAGTATATATATATTAACAAATACATTGATATATATATATATATATATATATATATATATATATATATA
Source organism: Paralvinella palmiformis (assembly GCA_025642065.1). Taxonomy (NCBI): domain Eukaryota; kingdom Metazoa; phylum Annelida; class Polychaeta; order Terebellida; family Alvinellidae; genus Paralvinella; species Paralvinella palmiformis. Next base: position 2,383 of record JAODUP010000964.1, on the reverse strand, counting down.
TATATATACACCAGACAGATAAACAACAACAACAAATATATTAAAAACCCAGGCAAACAAAGAAATAAATAAACACTCAAATGATAATAAATTCCTCAACTTCCTTGTTACGTTTCATATTGCCAGTATATGTTTATAATTAGAATCATTATCGCAATTGACATAATTGTTGTTGCTAACAATTAATAAAATTCTAACATTTTTTTAAACATAGAATGTTCAAATAAATCTTATCACAGGAAACTAATTAACATTCCTTGAGCATTCAAAATTTGACAGTTAAGAAAAAAACGACAGAAATGGATAGAATGTATTCTAGACATAGAATAACCAACCCAATGTATGCATGTATGCTAGTTGTCTGCTTTGACTAACTTACTGCTCAAAGAAGCTTCCCTGCAATTAGGATTTCTAAACATATTCACCAAAATGATATTATTGTTATATATCGATCACTTATTACCAGGTAAGATCTGAAGAAATGAAGCAATTACACACATATGGAGACTTTAAAGAAATTATTTAGATAAAAGTCGCGTTTCATATTTCAGGTGAACAGTTTTCATTTAAAGCAAACATATTCAATACGCAGTTGTTTTGCTATAGTATGGAAGTAAAAAATAACTTCGAGAATCGATACCAGATATGAACGAGACGTTTCGTATACAAAAATATCATCGTTTTAGATGTTATATGTAACACGAAAACACTTAACCACAGCTGTTGTTCCAAAAATAAACTTTTCAATTATATTATAGAAAGAGATGAAGTAATATGATACTAGTTTATGTTCTTAAATCACCTCATAGCTCCTCAGAGATGTCTATATAATGCGTCCACCATGAATCACTGAACAAGGAACACTGAGATCCCATTAAAGGACACATAACTAATCTGGTGAGTTCCTTTCCGTAAGTCAATCCGTTACATAATGTTAATTGTATATTAGAGGCCGATATTCCGTAACATCATATTTTACATTCATTTTTGACTATAATATACATTTCAACAAAAAGGTATTAATTAACATAAGTATTGCTAGATTTTAAAAGGCTGTTCTTTTAGGTTTATGTTCACATTTTATTTTAATTATTTAGGTTGATATGACTACTCTTAGGCAGAAAACAACCAGAAAAATTATGTTTGGCATTTTGTTATTAGTACTGCTAACATCAGGTTAGTTAGCAATATATGTATCCTTTAAATATTTGGTAGGCACTCAGCGTATAGTAGACATAATCCCTCTCTATTGTACAAAATACACGTTAAAGGTCATTAATACATAGAAGAGACAAAGAAGTATTATATATATATATATATATATATATATATATATATATATATATATATATATAAGCTACAGTATCTAATAATATTTTACATGGAAGCCATTTGTGGCGTTGCAAATTAACTTGTCATGCAATATAATTCCAGTAATAGTTAGATTTATCTTTGACACCATCGTTGTAGTTTTGTCAATTGCATCCTTATCCATTGCTATTTCTCTAATTACATTATCCGTTTAGGAACTTTAGCTTGTCATTTTATGAGAGAAAATCTAAATTATTCCCTTCACCTGATGTTTCTAACAATACTGTCACGTGTGGTATTATTTATTTCAATTCCATGATATTCACCCCGGCCTCTATTCAGTTTCGGTGTATATTGAACACTGGCCCCTAATACAGTATATACCGCAATTCGCCTGAATGTGTAATGTGGTTGCAGATGTGGCATATGGCGTCGTCGTGGTAACGTGGGCTGACGTAATCGCGTATTGCGAACAGTGGTGTCATTGGAACTCCTGGGACAATTACTACTGCTATAATTATTACATAACATTCGCTGACAAGTCGTTCGCCAACGTGACCTCGAAAGCTCTTAATAATGACACCTCCCTGCCGACGGTGGACTAAGGTGAGAAGCCATAGCCTACATTACAGAAGGCAGCTGTATCAATGGAAGAGGTAAGCAGATAAGTGCAAGAATGGAACGATCAATCAAAGTCTTAGATATTATCAGTTATATAATGTCAAACGATAAACAATTTAACAAACAGAAAGCCAATTGAATTATTTCGTTTAGGAAGAAAGGTTGTATGGTTACTTGTCCTGGTACTGGCCCGGAAAGAATACTTTCCAGCTAGTTCTGGCAACAGATGGCTACAACACGTTTGCTATCATGAATTACAAGAAAATACAATGACCTTACTGTTTTAACTATAATAAGGTACGTTATGGTGTCGAGTGTACTTAAAACTGAGAACTATTACAGAAGAACATATTTGCGTACAATGTGAACTACCTGCCACCAAGGATTATGCACTCTTTTTAAATAATGACTTGATCATATTCCTATACATTCCTTCTTTATGTTGTGTCAT
>JAODUP010000963.1:127500-177500 GCA_025642065.1 Paralvinella palmiformis | reverse complement strand
ATTACTGTTCTAAACATTACATACTTTTAAAATATTTTCTGAAGGTAGACTGTCATTACGTACTAAAACCTGTACTATACGTCATGACGTCATCATCAAATTAATATTTATATACACTTTAAACCAGAATCATCATACAGGGAACATCTTTGTATTATTATTTTAAGATAACTTTATTAACTTAATTGTTATCATCGTGATGATGATGAGGAGGAGGAGGAGGAGGATGATGATGATCAGGGGTGGAATGTAACGAAGTAAAAGTACTTCGTTACTCTACTTGTGTAATGTTTTCAAGTAACTAGAAGTAACGAAATAAGATTTAAACTAACTACTTTTACTTGTAACAAAGTAATTTTACTTAAAGTTGATATTTTCGTTACTTTTTTAGTCATAAGTTAAGTCGCCAGATGGCGCTCCATCCGGCGATATTTCATTTTAATCGCTAGGTGAATCCATTTAACAGGTGATTGATGACTTTTGTGCACATGTTAGACTAAATGGGCCGAACAACCTCCAAAGGTAATGAAGCGAAGTCAAAAATTAAACACCCTACATATATGTCCAATCACGAGGGTATTCGCGTTCTGGATTTAGCGCGTTCTGGATTTAACGCGATCAGTTTGAATTCTATAATGATTATGGTGAATGTTGAGAACAAGTTAGAAATTGGCGAAGGGGAAATGTGTCCGGGGCGACACCTGTGACCATATCTGTCGACGATGTTTCAATTGTTGTAGAGGAAGGGCTTGAGGTTCTTCAAGCGACACCTGACTGCAAAGTAGGAGGCAACACCAGATGACCAGGAATCAGACCATTCGGATGAAGATAATGACTTCTTTGTTAAAAAGTGCGACAATTCACCAACTCTAGCGCAGCTTAATGAGTATCTGCTGAGTCCATCTACAGAGACGTTGACAGTCGCGGCATGGTCACTCAACAATTGGCTGTTCTTCGAAACTAACCCCCCCCCCCTACAGCTAGCGCTGCATGCGAGTGCCTGTTCAGTGCAGCAGGGCATATCTTCACCCCAGTGAGGGCTCGCATTGGAAGTGAGCTCCGGTGGCCTAGCGGCTAAGCACCCGGCACTCGGTGCCAACGGTCACAGGTTCGAACCCCGTAAGAGGTCGAAACGTTTCCAGGGATTAATTTCTCGGCTCACTACATCATGGGTGGATGACCACGTTAAATGGGGCGGCCGTCTGCACTGAATTATTTAAAATAAAGGGGGACGTTAAAAACTCCCTCAGTGTATTTCGGCTCCATCTTTCCGTACTGCTCCCCTGTGAGTGGTGGGGGGGGGGGGAAGGTTTCTCGACCACTCCAACATAGAGGCTGTGCTGATTAAGCGACAGCCTGGGGATTCTCCCAGAACAACAAAACCTAAACCTCCCATTGGCGACACCAACTTTGAAAATCAGCTTTTGCTGAAGTTGAACAAGGGCCTTGTTCAGTGAACTCCAGGTGGCAGCACTTGTGTACGTCTGTGAATTTTCTTATTTCTTGTATATATTTGATTATTAATTTTTATGTTACAATACATTTCATCTTCTACTTTTACTTTAATTATTTTTAGAAAATAGTTTTACTTTTTACTTAAGTAGATTTTAACAAATTTACTTTTAGTACAAAATAAAAGTAGTTCAGTAGTAGTTCCCCTGATGATAATGATGATGATGATGATGATGATGACCATATATCCTCGTCAGCCTCTCAGTGGTCTAGTTGGCAGGACGTTGGACTACCACCCAATTTCGAATCTTGGCCTGGAGGTGACTCGGCCCATTTAGCCTACTATGTACACAAAAGTGGATGTAAAACATCCATCATCAGCATCGCCATCATTTTGCTGCTATACAATATGATGTTCTAACCCCCCCCCCCCCATCATCCCCCCATTAGATTTATGACGTTAATTTTATTCTCTTTATATTAGATGTGAAGGAAGTATTCTCTCTTTTTGATCGAGATAATGATGGTGCCATCATTTGTAGAGATGTCATATCTGTCCTCCGATCTGTGGGTCACAATCCAACAGAAGACCAAGTTAAAGACCTTATAAAAGTCTATGACTCTGAAGGTGAGAGCTAGTCCCGCGTCTACATGTGTCAGTATGTGTTTGTGGAAGGATTTTTTTTTTTTATTTTTTGTGTGTGTGTGTGTGTATGTGTATGTATGTGGTGTGTGTGTGTGTGTGTGTGTGTGTGTGTGTGTGTGTGTGTGTGTGTGTGTTTTATGTTACATATAATAAAGGCGTGGGCTCAGGTTTTCGTGATGTTTATAATTCTTACAGAATTATGATCAAACGACTACCACCTAAATAGAAAACAAATTTTATATATTAGTACATATATAACGCAGCTATAACTGGAAATAAAGCATATATATCAGTACATATAATATCTATTATGATAATAATTATAATACCTCCGACAATAACAGAAATAATAGTATTTTCACTCAGCCAAAAATAGCACGACTAGTTTCGGTTATAAGAAACCTTTATCAAGTGCATGTGTCTAAAGTATTTACTTTGCCAGCAATATTTATAACATAATTCCTTGGCTAGTTTTAAATTTCAAACCAGAATCTAGAAACTGTTAAACTTTGTAGTCTTTGTCTAGAACGAAGCGCTGTTACTATAATCAAAACAACTGTTTTGATTAGAGTAATTGAAAATAAACCAACTTTCCAATTTTTCTTTCATAGCTGTAAAGATACCAAAACACACATATTAATAGTAATTAACTGTGTGTACTGAAATCTGACTGCTGTCAGTAATGAATGTTTGTTGCAGCTTCGGTTGAGATCTACTTCAGGAAATATTGCTTTGTTTTACAAAAGTAATTACTAGGGCTGAGAAAGTTGTTTTACTGGAGATGTGTTAAAAGAAAACATATTCAGAGCTCCAGGAGACATTGTTAAATATAACGTTTTCCTACATTTTGCTAGAAACCAAGGAACCAGCTAGATGTTTGTGTTTAGAATAAGCTGTGATAATTCTATATTCATAATCATTCAACACTTCTTTCTGTTGGAGAATTTTATAATGTTTTTTAATTATTCTTGCTGCTATGTTAGCCGTTTTTGAAAATGGTACCACAAATGGGACAACGTCCTCATTTTGTATAGGTTTTATAACATCTTCATATCTTTTCTTATTAAGACCTCCCGGTTCTAATATACCTAGGGTATCTATCCAAAATGTTTCCTGAATTTATCTATTTATCTTGTCTTGAGTGTATGAACCTGTAGTAGGTAACTGCTCAATCGGAATTAAATCATAATCTTCTAGAGATGGTTCGGGCAAGTCTTTATTTATCCGTGTATGTTCTAGAAGATGCGTGAATAGCGCAGAAGACATCACTTTTGAATTAATCGCAAATCTGTTGCCATTCATTCTAACACGAAGTTCGCCATTACTCTCGCCTACATACTGTTTAGGGCAACGTAAACATTCACAGATATATATTATGTTAGATGAGCTACAGTTTAAATTCCATGTGTTTTATTGGTAACTGTACTTGTAATATTGTGACAAGAACACAATATCTCGCATGATCTACATCTGTTAATCCCACATGGTTTTGAACACCACTGACTATTTGTAGGATTAGTCGGATTAATGCGACGTTGTTGTATTTGTAGTTCTCGGACAGTTTTACTTTTAATATGGCGTAGCCATCTTTTTGAATAATTCCTTTTGCATAATGAATGAGACAATATCTGCCATGCTTCATCAAAATCTGTAATTTTTGAACAAATCCTAAAAAAAAGTGAGATCTGAGACTTCAGGATTGCTTGAAAGGTATGTTTAGGGTGAAAGGAATCCTTATGCAAGAGTTGATGAGTATCTGTCGGTTTAAAGAATACCTTTGTTAATAATCCATTTTCATTTTCTGGATCTTTAAATATGGTTGTATCCAATAAATCAATTTTCTGTTTATTTAATGTAGCTTTAAATCTAATCGGTGGTTCGTGATTATTCAAACTATCCAAAAACCCATAAAAAGCCTTTTTCCATGGGGCCACACAATAAATATGTCATCTAAATAACGATAGTATGTATGTGGTTTTAAAGCTTCCTTATATAAGGCCTCCTTCTCAAATTTAGCCATGTATATGTCGGCATAATGAGGAGCCCAATCCCGGCCCATTGAAGTGCCAGTGGCCTGAATATACCATTGCCCGTTAAAGAGAAAATCGTTATTTTTTAATGATAATTCAAGAGTTGCATTATACCGTCATATAAGGGGCCTCGAAAAAGTGCTTCACTCACTGCATTAAGCCCTTTAGCATGGTCAATATTTGTATACGGGTCTCAACATCTAATGTTATAAGAAGCACCCTCAGGTATGACTAGCTTTGCAATTTTTTCTACAAAATCGTAGGATTTTTTATATAAGAAGGGTGCTTCATTGCAGGTGGTTTAAGAATACTGTCGATGAAACTTGAACATTTTAGATTCACTATTACAGTCAGATACTATAGGTCTACCAGGTGGCATCTTATCTGGAAAAGTCCAACTGTTAAATGCCTTATGAATTTTAGGAAGCATATAGAATCACCGAGGCCTTGGATTAATTGGCGGTAATAAAAATTGCAATTGTTTATTGTGATAACACCAAATTTCTTAGCCTATTTAATATTTCTGCAACCTTTACTGATGTTTGGGGAAATAAAGGAGTTTTATTTTTTTTGTAGTGGTGAGTATTATTTAGTTGTCAATAACCTTCAGCTAAATAATACTTTTTATCCATTATCACTGTTGCTGAACCTTTGTCTGCTTTTTTAAATATAAACTCTTATTTTTGCGGATATTTCTGAGGGCTAATGATTCCGACTGGTCTAATTATTTTTTCCTTCAGAATGGTTAAGCTTTTTATTTCTGATGTGAAGTTTGAAATACACGAAGAGATCTGGGTCTATTACTTTATCAGTTGGGATCCAGTTGGATTTCGACACAAAGTCTTACTGTTTTTAATATAGTTGTTACGGCAACATCTAAAAAATATTTAATTTTTAATCTTCTACCCAAGTTAAAAAATGCATTTGTGATTGCGTTTTTAAAATCGGGGAGGGACAAAGACAAACCTTTTTATTAAATTAATCTCCTTTTCCGAAAGCAATAAAAAAAAGATTAATTATATTACGATTTTGTTAGAACAGGGGTCAAATTGACCTTCTGGTTCATTTAGTTTAAATAACTTAACCAGTGACGTAACATAGCATTGGCCGTGTCTTCATTCCATTCATTATTATGAATATCACTGGAAGAAGTCTGGAAGACCTTCTCATCTAATTTGGGTATAATGTTGACTTCTTTATATTGAGTCATTGATTTATTTATCCTATTTAAATTTGAATGTTCTGCTTGTGGAAGCAGAGAGGAATAATTAATTTCAGTTAAATATATTTTAATCGTTGGAAATCTCGCTCGTACCCACGTCATCATTGTCATTAAATTCCGACATGATGTTTTAACAGGGTCCGAGCTTTTATCATGTAAACCAACGTTAAAAATAATGAATTTAGGTACCTGATACAAGTTTTATTCAAACAACACTTATAACTCCAAACTGGTTAAAAATATATTTAATTACAGTTATAATTTAATTACTATAATCTAAATATAAGAAAGTCACTATTTTAGACACAAAACCAGTTTGTTTTTGTCTATACAATACAGCCAAGAATTCATCAATCAAAATCAAGCCTAAAATAGAAAAGTACAATATTACTACACAGTATAATTGAATAATATAAGCATAAATAAGGATAAATTCGGATCAATACTCTTAGCAGTGATATAACACGACTCCATCCAATAACAACGACCGGTTTCGACCTATTCAAGTCTTCATCTTGTTGCAAAGAATGTCTAAAGTTACCATATTGCTCGAGGTTTATATATACAATTTTCACTTGGAAGCCACTCACTTAATCCTTTAGTTTAGATCTTTTAATCAAAGGTGATATTTACTCTCCTTGTTCTACTTATTAAATTACGTAATCCTGTATTTAGAAAACATGCCAATTATAACCAACCTTACCAGGAGAAAAAATGAATAAAGACAACCCAAAATGAGGCTCTGACGGTCCCACAGCAACAAGACACATTAGTATTTTAACAGGAGTCATGCCACCATTTAATATTTCCTGCGACGTATAAAGAAAGAAAAAAGGTTCACGTCTACCAACCGAGCCGATAGAATGATGTATTGTTAGACTGATTATTTCGGGCGGGACTCGATACCGTCAAATGAAATACATTCCGCCATCTTCAATGGCTGATTCGTGGAAAACTTCAGCAAACTCTATCGAATTGTGAATGCATATAAGGCACTCGTTATGCCATTTGTATTAGAGTTAGTAAAGTATACTTATTTTATTAAAAAATATATGTATATAGAAAATATATAACATTTCTCAAATATCCAAGTATTTACATATAGAAGCTCCACTGTTCCATAGTTTAAATCAATTTATTCCCAACGAATTTAGTGCCGTTTAGCAAAGGTATACTTGGCCTGGCCAGAATTTTTCCTACTGAATACTTTAATGCCGTAAGTTGATTACGCCACAAAACATTGATATTCATTAATTCTTCGCATGTTACTTAACATACATCGTACTCTTTAGATTCCACTTCAAAATATGATGGCTCTTATTTCCCGATTCGCGCTTTTTGTAAAATTTTAGAAACTTCAATTGAGATTTAACACATTAACAAGAGAGCGTCAGATGATTTAAGTTTTGTTGTATTCGTAGATTGAAACCTTTTACGATCAGAAAGATGTATTTGAACCATTATATATATTTGTGTTATGTCAGTATAAACACAAGATATTCTTAAACTCTCTTCTTGTAACATCAGAACTGCTTAGCTAGGGTCATCACACGGTCTCCTCGGTTTTCCATTCTGTCCCGCTTCTGAAATTTCTTCACTGACTCCCTGTTTAATATTGCATAATTTTCAAACTCTGCACTATTTCCTATCAAACTCTTTTTTTCCGGAGAACCTTCGCATCTATTTTTTATGTTTTTTCTAGAACCCAAACCCAGAAAGCTCCGTTCATCTGGTTTTCACTTGTGGTATGTTCCCAGGGTTCAAACTCAAGCTGGTACAGCTGGTACTTGTGTTTTTTCAGTGGTTGTCCCTACTCCTCGGAATTAACTCTCTGAACATGTTAAGTCATCAAATAGCATCGTTTCTTTCCATTACCATTTGAAAACTCACCCTTTCAGACTTGCCTATCCTTCCTAAGTTTCCACTCCATCTGATCATTTCTTGATGAACTTTCTATTGTACCTGGACTATGAGTGTGCCCTGTACTATGTGCGCCATTGAGGATATTGGCGCAATAGAAGTTTTGTAATTATTATTATTATTATCTGAATTTCATGCATTAACCAAAATAAATATTGTAATTTGACCAACTACCGTTGACGGCTATTCCTCTTCTAATTTAACTTTTGTGTAAGACTTTTATATTCGATTCTGCTTCGTTGATGCTCCAAAATCTTCACAAGGTATCCACCGGATATAAATTTGTGTCATTTTTATCAGTCACGTGATCTCGATTTTATATTTACATGTATATCCTTTCGTAACCAAACTAAAATGTGTTAGAACTTTCGTCAATTCTCTCACATATAAACATTATTTAATCTAAAACTTGAAGACTTCTAACAGGTGAAGGCGTCATAGAGTTTCCTACATTTCTGGAGATAATGAACAACGTAAGACACGAAGATGACACAGAGGAAGATATTGAGGAGGCATTCCGTGTGTTTGATCCATCAGGAAGTGGCTACATCAGCGCCGTCAAACTACGAGAGGTTTGTACACATATCGTGAATGTTGATGAGTTAACCAGCCTCAAGAATGTTATCGCCCAGATACTTTAAATACTTTATACGTCTGTGGAGAACTTTAACAATAGCTAATAATGTTGACATTGATAAGGAATATATTAGTAAATCATATAAATATTACTGAGTGATTGATAAAAGACAACATTAAAAGAAATTCTACTATTCTTGTTTATATATATATATATATATATATATTATAGTTATTGCTGTTCTTGTTGATGTTAATGTTGTTGTTGTTGATCATGTTAATGTTGTTGTTGTTGATTATGATGATAATGATGATGATGCTGATGATGATGTTGGTGATGGTGATGATGATTTGGCTGCTGATGATGATTCGAAGGGTATATTTCAGGTGATGACGAACTTGGGAGAGAAGCTTACAGAAGAGGAGGTCGAAGATATGATAGCTTACGCCGATAGATGCTGTGATGGTGACATCAACTACAGAGGTACGTTATCTTATCTGTTGACAGTAAATAGTAAACAGTTGTAATGTTGACATCGTTTGTATACATAATCATTATAACGCTAGACCATACTGTAACCGATAGCGTATTATACTCCAGACCTGTAAGGCGTCGGATCGAACCCCTGTGTTAATTAGGTGTTTGGAATGTTTCATGCGCTGATAAATGGCTTTAGTACAATCATCTCATTTCCCAGGGAGTAGTTCTTCGAACACATATTCTGGTGTGAACAATAATAGTTATATATATATATATATATATATATATATATATATATATATTGTAGAAACTAAATACCTAGGGAAAGTATTTTACTAAAAGTCAATATATGATTATCATTTTATGATCTTTCAGAATTTATAGATGTGTTATTGAATGATGGGGATTGGCCATGAAGAAATAACTGTGTCATCAACAAGATGTAAACATATAATTTATTTTTGTTTACTAGCTTGCTTGCTTGTGGGTGGGTACTATACGTGAACATGTGTGTGAGTATTTGTGCTTGTTGTATGTTTAAAGGTGCGATAACTAACATTTATATAGTAATTTAGATTTATCAATTTGTCCTTGTGAGTTGATGACAGAGAAATTAAATATCATCTTTAATAGGCCTACTATCTATGTCTGTTCTTTGTACATTAGCATATATTTGAATAAAACAATTTACTATAAATATTAAACCAGATAATAGCGATATTGTAATGTTCGTTCTGTAATCCTTTATAGCACTCTATACATCACTGACATTTAACTTTTATGGCGTTGTATCGGGTTCTGTACTTGTACTGGGAAGTTTCTTTTCGCTTTGGCAAAATACAAAATATATATATATATATATATATATATATATATATACACGCGCACAAAACCTCACCACAAACAGAAAAAGATGAATAGGAAAAAAATCGCGTGTCATTTTTGTGCCAAATCAAGCAAAACATTTTTTAAATAAATAAACCGACTAGCACGCCATCTGGCGAGATGATCTACATGTATTGGGGAGGAATCCAGTATCATACAGTTTCAGGTAGATCCTATAATCTGGTGAAGCAGTAATTGATCCAGGAGTGGGATCAAGGAGATCATGAGAACTTTAATAATATTACCTTAACATATTTGTATTACTGAGTGTGACCGACTAGAAGAGGGGGGTGGTTGGTTGTGATTGAGGAGGTTATTTTGAAATGGAATATAAATAAACACAGATCTCTTGAACGACCGACATTTCGTTAACATTTATTCTATAATCTCTGTTTCTCATCGAATTTGATTATAAAACTATTATCACTGAGGAGTAATTGTTATCTTGTATCAAGTTAACAAAGTTAAAACAACACCACCAACAAAAACAACAAAACTTGGCTTTACGTGGTATTGTGTAGAGAACAAATTATGTTATCACTAAATGTGGTTCTTGTACAACTGATATTCGTTCATTCATGTTCCGAACATATTGTACTAATTTCTATAGATCTTCAGGATGGTGTTTGGGTTCACTTGATATAAATGGATTATAAGTTACAAGGAAAAATTGTGTTAGAAAAATATGGCATGTGTCGCCTAGAACACATTGCAGACTTTTGAGACATCTTGTTGAAGGGCAATGGTGTCCAATATGATCTAATGTCTAGATTCTTATCTTTTTATGATTCCATCAGTAAAAGTAATAATGATTGTACTCGTTTTTGTTCATTATTATGTAAATCATCAAGATCTGCCTTTGTAAAAAATAGACGGATGTTAATTATTGTCAAACTTTAATAAAAACGAGCTTTGTGGAGTTGAAACTCCAATGTTGTAAAAATATTTTCATTGTAATGAAATCTGTAAAAATGAAGTTGACATGCTGAAAGAATTATGTCTCATCAGGGATAAAAGGCTTTTTATTGATTTCGATGTTAGAGAGATCCAGTTATTGATTGATTTGATCTCTATTGGCTAAATCATGTCTAGATCGATGAATGATTGTTCTGTTCTTTTTCTCTCTTTTTCTGTATTCCTACTTAATTATTACATTGTATATACTATGTTGTTACGAAATAAATTATATATATATATATATATATATATATATATATATATATATATCCAATTCCGACTCTTTTTTTGCTTAATATTTTTAACTATGAGTAGATACTCCGAGTACCTACTTGGAATACATAATCCGAGTAGTTTATATTCCAAGTAGGATTGTCATGGAAGAAATATTTCTGATTTAAAAAATTAAACGGTAAATTAATTTGTGGATTTAATTTAATTTTGCCTGTTCTAAACATTGAATGGGGGTAAGTTCCTAAATAGCAATATCTCTATGTGCAGGCATGCTATGTGGTTAGCTAAAGAGGTCAGCTAAAAAGATATTATTTCACGTGGTGGATCATAGTCTCGGGTGCATCCCATGTATGAGTATATTTTCTAATCATCAAAGGTGTTCAGTAGGAGCCTTGAAACGAATGTATTTGCTTAGCTCCGCCCAGCAGGGGTCAGACCCTGTATTTACTTTCACAACCCTGCTGGGTACTAAACCAATGACATATGGTAAGTTTAAAATCTCTCAAATCGTTTTTAAAAAGTTAGGTCTGGGGACAGGCTATAGTAGTCACAGTTTGAGGAGAGGAGGGGCAAACTTTGGCTCCAGATTGGCATTCCCGGTGAGATGATAAAATTAATTAATTCCTAAATAGCAATATCTCTATATAGATTACAGGTATGCTATGTGGTGGTGTCACAGTGGGGGTGGAGTTCATGGTTTCCAGACCACTTTAATTGGTTAAATGCTCACTTGGGGTGCCACAGTTGGTGTGCCTATCTGATATATATATATATATATATATATATATATATATATATATAAGGAACCAAAGCTGTGGATCATTATGGTTCCAGTATATTGGTAACACCACATGTAAGTGTTAACATTGTAAAAATTGTATAATTAGGCCCTGGCACAGAGAATCATGAAACGTGAATACAACTTTTGAAAGATTCATCAAGGGACTCATTCTAGAACATCGACTCTATTACGTTTTAACAAGATAGCTACGGGTATATTTCTATGTTTATATGTTGCTATTGTTTTTGAAGAAACAGTAAATATCACGTGACACATTCACCCAATACAAAAGACGGATGACTCAATTCCCATATTTGTTAGCAAGGTATAGATTCATGTGTATATAAAGATCTATGTATGTATAGATTTGTAGAAATATACGCTTATGTAGGTCTAGGTTTATGTATTCATAGATAAGTGGATATATATATATATATATATATATATATATATATATATATATATATATATATATATATATATATGCACTGACTCATCCCTAAACGTCCATAAAACATTCATGAAAACCTATATCTCCATAAATGTATGCATACATAGACATATATACAATAAGGCCCTAAACGTTAATACTAAGCCTGGGTGGTACTCATCAACCTGTGGTGTGCCCACACAATACGCTTTTCGTGTACGTGATAAATGTGAGTTGAGCGGGAGTACGTACGTACATGAAGTGGAAACACATAACAAATGCACCATTTGACATCACGACTTGGCGTAAACAGTAAGTAATTATATGTAGTTTATTGATCCTGTACAACAGTGTATATGATACTCACTTTGACACGACACTTCATAGTCAACAACAATTTGCTGTGGTTCAAAAGAAACCTAAACATTGCTACATTTCGAAGCCACATATACAGACTTCTGATCTATGACTCGAAGATCGTGCCTATATCAATCGTATGGACGAAGATTCAATCTGTCTCGTGTCCCAGCTAGTAATGAAATCACACTGAAAAGTCACACTCTTGTATAGGTTTTTGGGCACGATTCGACATGAACACGCGACAATAATACTGCACAAAGGATTATTATTGCGCGCGCACGCAAGCACACGCACACACAAAGAGAGAGAGAGATCTTCATCAGCTTAACTATATCCAGAAATGTCTCAGAAACCAGGTGCACATTAACTTAAGACATTCATGTTATAACATAATACCTTCAGTTAGCAGTAATAAGCTTATTTCATAAACTGTATGAAGAACAAAAGTATCAGAATTAATCTCATATACATATATATATATATATATATATATATATATATGTATATCTTTATTAAGTCATCTATGTGATAATTTCTTTGACTTTGATCTGTTACTTATTTTGATATATCTAGATGAATACTGCGATTTGTCATAGGAATTCAATGGACATTTGAATTACAGATTATTATTATTATTATTATCGACTTAAAATCGATCAGATGACCAAAAAGTGAATAACAAATCCCATCACTTTATCTAAAAACGGGCTGTAACATCCAATGAGTACACATAGTTAAGACATTAATCTAGTTGATGTAAGATAACAGACGTACCGTAAGATGACGTGAAACGCGTAGAAAATATACGCCATGTTTACGTGACGTCACCATCCTTGTACGAAGACGTACATTTACGTTTGTGGAGTTGACGTCACCTTAAAGTTGTCGTATAACGTGATTGATTTGTAAGGTTATATATATATATATATATATATATATATATATATATATATGGCACTGAGCGATGTATCTCAGGTGTGACCGACCATCACCGATAATACATAAACATTTACTAAAGATCCCCCCCTCCTCTGCCCCGCGATAAATGTATAAGGCTTCGTACAAACATCACCTGAGCTGAAATGTACCTGACCTCAACAATCTTTATCACTATTTACATCATCCTTACCCATCAGTGTATAAACCGAAGCAGTCACAACATGCTAATATCACAGCAAATGGCATTGGTATTAATTAAGTCAAATTAAACTTATTATTATTTGATTATAAAAAGTGATGCATAACTGCGATTCCTTAATTTAATTTTTTTCTGTTGGCTTTTGTTTAGCTGTCAGTTAGGCAACTTATTTAGCTATCATCCTCAAAATATTGAATATTAATTCTTATATTCAATTAATCCATGAGAAGCATACATACACACGCATCCCCCCGCGCCGCCTCCACACACTCCAGGCTGGTGACAGGTGAGAAATTTCAGCTTGGAAAGTCGCCTCTCTGATTCAGGATTCGAGATTATCGGTGCCAGTACCTTATTCCACACGGTTAAACACACACACACACACACACACACACACACACACACACACACATATATATATAGTATATATATTTAAAAAAATTCTAAATAATCCTAACAACTGTCTCTTAATGTTTAAACACTTCACAACGAAAAAAGAGAAAACTGGAAAATGTAGTTTCAAGATATCGCATACAAATTAAAAAAAAGGTGTACTTAAACCGACAGCCATCAACAACAACAATTAAACAAATGTAGGGTTTACCTGGAAAGATATTATAATTAAACAATCTCTAACGAACCATTATTTCGAGTGTGTCCGACTCAACAAAAACAAACAACAAAGGATCCCTCAAAGTGTCACCTCTACTGGTGACTAGTCATTGAGCTGTTTATGTCACTCGTCGTTGGGGCGCCGAATCCCTTCCTTTTCGTGAAGATTTTCTTCAGGCCCTTCTGGAACTCCTCGTACTGGGCGGTGTAAATGAACGGATTGACGCAGCAGTTGGCAAACATGGCTACGACGCTGAAGTGATAGAAAGTGCTGTTCAGTGCCCGGAAGTCGAACACGCCGAAGTTGAAGAGGAAGAAGAACCACTGGTTCCAGCTGACGCAGAGTATAAAGGCTGTACTCACGACGGCCAATGTTTTTATCACGTTCATCTTCGCCCGAGCTTTGGTCGTGTTTATCTGTCGGTTTTGAGTCTCACCGTCGACAGAACCGCTAGATGGCGACACCTTAAAAACGCAATGAGACCAACACCAAGTAAAACGGATGGCTTTCGCGTTGGGTGGTATATAATGTTAACGTGAATATAGTAAAGTAAACGATTATCTTGACTATAAACCGTCTATTTTGTTGGTATATCGGTCTGTGGAGAGAATATATGATTATTTTAAAACTAATGTCGGCATGACAGAAATCGGACACACTCAGACAGTTTTCGGTCACCATTTTGGTTTTCTAAAACCATCAACGTTGTCGTTAAATACTACCGATCACCCTAACAACAATATATTACACTTGCCACTGGCAATTAATGTAGACGATTTAAAAGGAGACGGAATTTTTAGGACCATTTAATCAAAAGACCAAATAATGACAACATCACGTAATAGGTTAATTTCGAATCTTTGGTAAAAAAAAATTCGACTGAAAGACAATGACAAAACAAAATGGCTGACATGTGATAAAACTGTGTGAGACCTCGTTGTTTATTTCGTCGCGTTGTGGTTATATTTGAACATTTTGATGATAACAGAGTGATCTAATTATACCTAGTGACTTAAAATATAGGAATCTGGATATATATATATATATATATATACTGTTCCAGGTACGTTTATCTGGGCTCGAGTGATATATCAATTGTTGTTGTTGTTATTTAGTTAATTCCTAAAAGTTAAGTAAGTTCAGTATTTTGAATTTGCTGTAAACAGAGTTAACTGTTACAAATTACTGGCTGACACCTATATAAATAAAAGCGAATGTATATGTGTTTGTTTGTGTGTCTGTGTGTTCGTAAAACATTCTGACAAAATAGTCTTAAACATCGGTTAATATGACATCCGGTTGGGACTATGATTGGGGACTATGTTGTTTGCTCGTTACAATTAGTTTGTTTTAATTATTCTAAACCCTTAGTTATATGGGAGGAGACCTAAGTACCCTCTCCACACGAGCAAGCTCTAAAGGTGATAACTTATTTTTGTCACAGGTAATACACAGGATGTGCTAATTTATTTTTAGCACAGGTAGTACGGAGGATCTGCTAATTAATTTTTATCACAGGTAGTACACAAGATGTATTAATTTATTTTTGTCACGTGTAGTGGAAAGGATGTGTCAATTTACTTTTTGTCACAGTTAACACAGAGGACTGTGTTTATAGAATGTTATGCTGTGACACATCTTGACCGTTTAACTTTTACCGACAATGTTTACTTACTTTTGGATACTTCCGTTTGCAGGTTTGTATTTATATCCAATTTTGATTGATTGATGATTTTCAGCCACATTTGTGCATATGGTAGGCTAAATGAGTCAAGCGACCTCCAAAGGTAATGAGGCGAAGTAAAAAATGAATCACCCTTTAGATATGCCCACCTCGAGATTCGAACTCAGGTAGTAGTGATCTATGGTTCAAGGCGCTACCAACTAGACCACGAATCTAATTTAGAATTGAGCCAATTAAAAAAGATGTACAGTGATACCCGAATAATATCAATCCAATAGCCACTTCGCGAACAATCGCTATAATATTAACCGGAGGATGGCGAAAACAACCTTTAATAGGTGACCTTTAAGAAGGTATTGAAACCTTTCAAGAGACAACATAAAAATATTAAATTGGCACCCAATTAATTAAAAAAGAGATTCTATTTATTGTCCCGGAAACAAACTGATTACGAATAATTTAGCACAATTAATGAACCGAACTGACCTTAGACCTCAGAGAGTAGGCCATCCGCGAGTAGCAGTATACCAGGATCGTTATCGGGATGAAGTAGTTAATACAGGCACCCATGATCCCGACACCCCTCATCGCCGATTTAGTCTCGTACATGTACAGCTTACAGACTCCGTCCATAGAGTAAGCCACCGGGATTGTACCACCGACGTCATAGACGACGGCGAACGTCCAAGTACCGGCTACCATCAACAAGGCTGAGATAGAGAAAAATCGCATAGGTATGAAGACTATGGATCACCTGTGTAATACGGTCGCTTGTCTAGTCAGGTCGGTCAGTCAGACGCCGTCGATAGGCAAGTCAGTCGACTGGTCGGATTAGTCAGGTTTCGCTGTATCTCGTGGAAGCATTATTTATAGGAAACTTTTGGGGAATTGTGCGCATTTTGTTTCGGTTTCGATTTTATGAAGGAACGTCTTTCATGATTAAAGGCCGGTTGACACTCGGCAAGGGAGCAGTATAAGGCTTTAAATCTGAGGTATCCGGCTCTGCGGCTCTATTATAAAAAGAGTTGCATTTAGTAGCCCGAACTTTAGCGAGGATTGACGACTGTGCGGCTTTCAACAAAATAGTACTAGGGACCAAATTTATTCACGGCTCGTCAACATTAGGCGTAGCTGGCTCGCTTCGGACCCCAAAATGACGACCAGTAACCGGAAATGATCATACGTGCTATGATTTATTGGTCTGTTCTCATGTTGTTGTTGTGGACAAATTATTTTCTTCGCGTATTGTTTGTTCCGGCGACTTTTTCCATTCAAATAAGTAATATTTGATGAACGCAAACTTCGCCAACGTTCGCCCGCGTACATTCGCTCCTTCCCCCTTCGCCCTTTACGCAGCCGCCCGACCCCTGCAGAGAAAACGTTACCTTTCAATCGGTTGAAGGACGTCTTATGGTGTATTGGATGGACCACGGAGAGGTATCTTTCGACGGTGAGCGCCACCAGGTTATAAGTGGAACAATGGAGGCAGAGCCATAGAGGAAGTCGAGTGACCCAGAGACGACAGAATAGGTCGTCCGCAATCGTCCTGTAAATTCGGCCGTCAGATGGCAGCATGGTCGTCAGGAGTAGGAAAACGGCCGTAAGCGCATCGATAACGCTTTGGTTGATGATGAAGACCGACGTCATCCGCTTCCTCATCTTGGTCAGGCCCAACAGGACGACCAAGACGACGGCGTTGCCCAGGATCCCCAGCGACGCGATGGTCACGTAGAAGCCCTTCATGATGATGTCCTTGATCGTCGTCGACACGTCGTCCGCTTCCGGTCCGCCAGTTGGTGACGTCGCATTGAAGACGTCAGTGACGTTCAGGAGACCGACGTCCCGTTCGCGTGCCATCTTTGATTACGTTACGTTCCTGGCCTCGCCGAGTCGATGTTACCCGTTCGACGCTCGTTGAAATCTGAAATAGGAAGCACACAGCTCAGTTTCAGAAACCGGATACGCGGGCCGCCATCTTTTGGAGAGAGAGAGAGAGAGAGACCAACGGGTAGCGTGGTACTAGGACTTCGGGGTCATGCGGTAGACAGATCGTAAAAACGGTGACGTCACTTGTGATAAAAACGCCATTAAAGGGACCTATCAAGCTGACAACGACTTCAACTCGCTTACCTATTTGTCTCAATCAATCAATCAATCAATCAAACAATCAATCAATTACCCAGTTAATCAAGTAATCAGTCCCTCGTTTCATCACCCATTCAACTACTCACTCCCTCCCTCAGCCAAGCACTTACACACTCACCTACTCAAGCTCTCAAATACTCAAACACTTACTCACACTCCCCACTCGTTCACACACGTTCGCCCGTAATCCAGCCGTACTACAAACTGACAACAGAAAATAAATCCTTAATGTCACACACGCGCGTGCGCATACCCACCCATATTGGTTAAACATTGTTCACCCGTAGCCGTCCTATAGAACACCTTCAATGCTCGACCGCTCGCTGCGACTCCTGTTGAGTACACAGTGCACCTTTGTTGGCGAACTCATGTCAAGGCCGCCATTAACCATATATATATATATATATATATATATATATATATATATATATATATATATATATATATACAAGTAATGACCGAATTGGAATTATGGGAGGAAAAAACACGTGTCATCCGCAATCAGACTCGGTGTGCGCTGATTGGCTTCATGTGACCATCTCTGGATACCCCGGGGGAATAACGTCAAATCTCGGCAAAGGTCAAATTAGAAAGTGTATTTGTTGACGTTGACAACTGTCTGATAGACTTTAGGAAGGTAGACACCGACGTGTAAACCTGACTGACGGGGTTAGTTCGACAATTACACGTTGACTGTGATAACAACAACATCTAGTTTAGTTAATCTAAGTGTGGACAATACAAGTCTCTCGTTCTTGACGAGAACCCCAAGGAATGATCGGCAGATTGTCAGTCGTTTTGAGACGCGCCCTATCCCGGTGTGTGAAGGTGACCTGGTCCGGGTTGATTGTTCGATTGACTACAGCCCGGGACATTTCAGCAACATATAGATCCCCCCCCCCCCCGTTTCTCTCTCCCATCTCATCTTTCCTCCTCTCTCTGGCACCTCTTCTTCACACCTTTATTGGGTTTATACGATTTAATTTAATTATCAATCATGATTTATGCATGTTGCGCACATATAGAAATCCTAACCGGTCAATTCAAGGGTTGGGGGTCGTCGTGACGGAAGAAGGTGCTCCGACATTCTGCGTTCATTTACGAAAGTTGCCGCAAACTTTCCAGTCTATTAATAATATGCCGATTTTTTTGCGATGGTCCGGGGTGGGAGGGGGGTTATGTAGAAGAGGAGAGGAATTCTAGGTGACTGAGTGAGTACCGATCTCACCTAAGACATGTCGCCGGGAGGCAGCCTTTTAAGGAAATGCGAGGATCGCATGAAACATCCCCGCCGATACAGGTAACGGTGGAAAACGATCCCACTATAGATAGATAGATAGATAGAGGGGGGTGACGGGGTTAATTATATATTCTGCAGGCTGAAATCTTTAGTAACCATGTAAACAATTTCTACGTAAGATCTGTAAATAGCCTTTGAAGTAAATAATCGAAATAACGATTGATATTAAATGACAACATATTAACTTTCATATTATATCGATTTCTCACCTGCAATAAATAACATAGCGTAGCCCCCAAATAATGCTATCCCCCTCCACTCCCATAATGTACTTATGTTTCCAAGAAATCTTGAAAACAGGTCAAGTTTAATTGCATATTGCTAATATAATATATATATATATATATATATGCGTGTGAGTGTGCATACGTATGCGTGTATGTGTACGCATGTATGTGTGTGAGCGTGTACACTTGAGCCGACATATCACTTAGCAGAATGCAAACAAACACATATGAGTTGTTATTGTCATTAATAATTTCGATGACCTCCACATAGCTCAATCCACTCATGTATAGATTATTATCTGACTCAGATCACTCATCTATAGATCAGTATGTGACTCCAGTTACTCATCTATTGATCAGTATCTGACTCAAATCACTCATCTAATGATCATTATCTGACTCAGATCACTGATCTATAGATCAATATCTGACTCAGATCACTCATCAATAGATCAGTATCTGACTCAGGTCACTCATCTGTAGATCAGTATCTGACTCAGATAACTCATCTATGGAGTAATATCTTCATCAATCTACTTAACCATAGATCAATATCTCCCAGAAATATATAGTCAATTGACCTTAAAGTGGGGTATCAATATATATATATATATATATATATATATATATATATATATATATTCTGTGTGTACGTTTCCGATTTCGCCGATCTACAATTACTGCTGAAGTTGGTTGCCGAGTCGTCGAGTAAAAATGTGCAGAATGCGGGCAGCTGGCTACTCGGTAAAATTGTCGGCGCCGTGAAATACGGATTATAAAATTGTGCCATTCACCGACGTGAATTGGTGTGGGTTCCGTGTCCCGGAAGATGACAATCCCGACGAGCAGGTGGGTGTTTTTCTACTCATAATTCAGTTTTGTAAATCTGATTTAGACGAAATGTGATTTGATCTAAATTAAACAAAACTTATGTTTCGTCTTGCTATCATTATTTTCAACTTGTACACTTTACCGTGATACATACCTGTGTAAGTACCAACCTGTGATGTTCGTAAACGTCCCTTCACATATTATCCATATCTTTTGTGTCGTCGAAACAAACACTGGACTGTCCGCCGTATTCCAGCCTCATCACTTATTTAAATACCTCGTAAAGGATGAGTGTTGTTAATCTGTAAACGTCTCCGAGGGATTCCGTCTGTGCGGTTTCGGAGAAAAATGCGCTTTACCGGCTGCATGTCAAGGACGCTCCTACAAAAACAGCCGCAAACATCCGAATCGGGTTTCAAAGTAAACCAGATTATCCGTATATTTGTGGGATGTTTCATCCGAACAGCGCTGAGGTTAAACAAACCACACCTTCGCCTCCGTCACTCGGTGGTTATGGCACCTAACTACAGACATTCGAGCCAGGGTTTGAATCAGGCCAGGTTACCTATGTTTGGAAAATATATCCCGGGAGGTCGCCCGCGGGCTGAATGTTCGGGGTGTAGCCATGACCTAGGATCTTAACAACTCACTCACTCACTCACTCTTAACAACTCACTGACCCACTTACCCAATCGCTCCCTCTGTCAGTCAGTCAGGCAGTCTGTCAGCCACTCACTCACTCACTCTTTCACTAGGTCACTCACTCACCAGGTGTTACGCTTCAAGTTTTATACCATCTTGAAAGAACGGCGAAAAACAAAACTGCTCATCGAGAACGTTATCTGATAAATAAACATCCATCATAATCGATAAATTAATCTCCTAAAATATACGATAGCTAAAAGAGAACCATACGTCAACAAAAATTATTACGTATTCATCCACATTGTCTGTGAAGTTTTAAATGTCACACATCTATTTACGACACCAAGTAATGTATATTTCCACTTCTGGCAGCAAGCTGAAATTCCATAAAATTGTCAGGTGTCCAGTATTGAGATGATAAAAAAGGAATGATGACGTTCGTACACGGAAGGATGATAGACAGAGACAGATAATGACCTCAGCCCAGTGTGTGGAGATGGCTCGTGGTCACATGGCTGATAGATGGCGCCACCTCTCAGAGTGATGGCGCTGTGTACGTATTGGGCAACAGCACCTGGGTTCAATCTCCGGCCGGGCTGTGTCAGAAGGGTGTTTCATCTTTCACTTCGCCTCATTACCTTTGGATGTAGTTCGGTCCGTTTAACATACTTAACGTGCAAAGTTGCCAGTTTAAGAAACATAAGTATTTGGATGAACAGCAACATGCTGAAATTGAAGAAAGATAAAACCGAATTAATTGATTTCTCAGCCAAGCAACATGTTAAGAAATCTGAGAATCTTCGCGTTAAGGTAGGATCCAGTTATATCAATTCTTCGATGTTTGTAAGAATCTAGACCTTATATTGGATAATACTCTAGGAATGAAGAAGCAGGTGAATTATATATGTAAGTCATGTTAATAGCACATAAAAAGTACATAAATGAAGAGACATGCAAAACATTAGTCTAAACTCTAACTCTTAATTTCTCGACTGAACTATGGCAATGCATTGTTTATACCCCCCCTCTCTCTCTATGGACATCACGTCTGCTGATATACTAAAGCCATAAGTTTTGTTCCAGCTGCACTGGCTTTCCGTATTCGGATCACTGTACAAGATCCTACTGAACGTATTGAATGGAATAACACCACTGTATCTAAACGAATTGATCGAAAAGTACACATCATTCAGACTCCTTCAATCTGAGTTTTCCCTTTTCACGGTACCAAAAAGCCACACAACAATGTATGGAGAGATATATTTCTGAGCATCAGCACCAAGACCCTGGATTAAGTTGTTTAATCGTAATTAACTTGCAGCATGTAAAAAAAAAATATTTTGTGAGGTTCTTAAAATCCATTTATTTAAATTAGCCTATTTATAATTTATAAACAAATATATTTATGTATGAAATGTGTTTGTGCTATATGAGCTCAGAATATGTTTTAATTATGTCTTAAATGTGAAACGTCTGAAAGCAAGTCAAGATGAATAAGGCGCTATATAAAATACTATTATATATATATATATATATATATATATTCACACGAATACATACACACATATTTAAGGACCTTTAACATATCAATGGCTAGTTTTTTCCCCCGGTTTTAACAACCTATCCATGATTATTGACGTATCCGAAGACCTGGAAATCTCGTATCTACCTGGATACCACGGCATTATAAACGATACCAATATCGTGTCATTGTCTGTTACAATCATCTGTACGAGTTGACAGCATTACGGAGCCTCTGCTAGATAAACAAAGATTTGGCTGACAATGTAACCCATCCGGTGATTGGGACAATAATACTTAGCGACAAATGGATGGCTAATGTTTAATCCGGATGACCCAGTTCGGTGATCGATGGTTTATTTGCGCATTCAGGTAATCAGAGACCTCTTATTCCGCCCATCGGGATATCGGTCAACATGGGCTTAGGTTTTTTCCCTCGTTTCACTTACGGGGATGAAATGGAGAATATGAAACTGGGACTTGTGCACGGATTCATGGCATTTAAAGGCCCGTATCTGTATGAGTTTGATTCGTCAGGTCACTTCCACGTCGACGTTGGCGGGCCACTGCACTCAGCCCACCAAGTTGTGGGATCGATTCCCAGTCTTAGCTGTGCCTGGGAGATATTTCATCCTTCAGTAAAAAGCTGCCGTCTGATAATTCCTGTGAAGTAGGATCAATTCTAGACAACGACTATACAAAGAAATAACTTAATGGAGTTTACCTCCAAGGGTATATATATATATATATATATATATATATATATATATATCGATTTCATTTAAGGTAATTGTTGTTGTTATTATTATCATCATCATCATCATCACCATCATCATCATCATCATCATCATCATTGCTATCCTTGTTGCATATATATATAGGTAGGTAGTTATTTGAGGTAGGTTTCATATAGATGGTTGCTATATGATCCAAGATATGTTCCTCATGGTACAATTATCAGCACGAACACTGACCCGAACATCGGTTAATAATTTGGACAATACTTATCAAAAGATGATACCAAACCGGCTCTTATCTATCACCATCTGCCGTCGTTGATAAGGATACGGTCAGCGGTAGATAAACTTGAAGATGAGTAATCTCAGAGATATTACAGCTATTTGGTGTCGCCGTTATGCAGGTGATGGGATTGGGAATCTTTTGTTACTAGCCTCGAGGATGATGAACAGAAACAAGAAGCTACAGCTGACGTACAAACGTGAAGTGGCGTGGAAGATAAAGGAAATGATGGGTAGAGAGGGGGATAGAGATAGGGAGGGAGGGAGATAGGGAGGGGGAGATGCAATGTGTCGGAGCAAACAGATAACAACTCGAGCGTGCTGGGTGTGTATGTATGTGTGTGTGTGATGCTGATGATGGGGTGTGGGGTAGTGATCATGGGGATGTGTGTGTGTGTGATGATGATGTTGATGATGGGGTGTGGGTGTGTGATGATGATGGGGTGTGGGAGTGTGATGATCATGGGGGTGTGATGTTCATCGGGAAGTGTGTGTGTGTGTGAATGATGATGATGAAGATGGAGGTGTATGTGTGTTGATGACAGGAGTGTAACGTGCTTGGTGATGATGAGGGTTTAGGGTGTATGGTGATAATGGGTTGTGTTGATGATGGGGTGTGGGTGTGTGGTGATCATGGGGGTGTAGTCTGGATGTTGATGGTGCGGTGTGGGTGTGTGTTGATGGTGGGGTGTGTTTGTGTGTTAATGATGGGGGGTGTAGTGTGCTGATGATGGGGATGTAACATGGGTGTTGATAATTGGTGTGTGTTTGTGTGTTAATGATGGGGGTGATGTGCTGATGATGGGGTGTGGGTATGTGGTGATGATGGGGGTGTAGCGTGGGTGTTGATGATGGGGTGTGGGTATGTGTTGATGACGGGGGTACTGATGATGGGTGTGTGGTAATGATGGGGGTGTAATGTGGCTGTTGATGATGAGTGTGTGGGTGTGTGTTGGTGATGGGTGGGGGTGCTGATGACAGGTGTGTAGGTGATGTAGGGTGATGACCGCGTTTCCAGACGTCACCGTATTAATAAAGCCATTATCTTGTCTGTTTATAGATATTGAATACCAAGGACGACCTGGGAAACAATTACATATGCTCTAAAAGACAACAATGGTGTGTATGTGTGTGTGTGTGTGCGTGCGTGTGTGTTTTTATGTATGTGTTTGTTTGTGTGTGTATGTTTGTTTTGTATGTTTGTGACTGCGTACGTGTGTGCGTATGTGCGTGTGTGTGCGTATATGTGTGTTTTGTGTTGCGTGCATGCGTGTGTTTGTCTGTATGTGTGCCCGTGTCCTTGCGCGCGTCCCTGCGTGTGTAAATAACAATTATAGCCAAATATGTGACATATCCCGAAAACATCTATTTGAGAGTTACACCAAATAGCTATTATTTCCCCGAATTTGTGTAGTGAGTGAGTGAGTGAGTCAGTAAGTTAGTGAGTGAGGTTTGGTGACCGATCAATAGAAAAACATCATTCACGTTGCACCTCCCCACCCTTTTTGCCGCTGTCCACGACATGAAAGGGCATCTACCGGCTGAATCCTGAAACCGGGAAACCCCAGAGAGTAGGGATTTTTCTATGGAAATAAAACCTATATTCTGATGAAGCGGTGATCCCCGTCTGTTGCTCCATCTTACTGACACAGATGAGCCTTTGGACATCAGGTGAGGCACCATACGAAGGAAGAAGTGCCACACACCATATCACTCACTTGTCAGAAAATTGGTCATATGCTCTCGTATTTCGTATTGTGGGATGGAGATCTTCGACATTAAGAGTAACACTGAAGGAGGATGCCATACACTGCCGGGTGTTGTAAAGGGAAAGGGTCGGATCGAGTGAGGAGCGGGGGGTGGGGGTGTCCGGGAAATCGGACCCACAGTAACAACGCTAAACAATGATGAAACACGACAGCTATAAATAATTATTATAAATGTATGCTCTGCGGGTGAACCTACTATTACTATTGCTAATCGAATTAAGGCCGAGTCGATGTTTGATTTAAGCGGCGTCCACGTTCATCCCCGGTCAATCATAATGAACAATAATAGCGCGTCGACAGCAACAAAACAATTTGTAGGATAATCAACCAGTCGAAATACAAATGGGAATTTGATGGGACTGGCGGGGGGTGGTAATGGATGAATCCCACCCCCTCTTGACCACCATCATTTACGGGCTAAGTCCAACCTTGACCCCCGAGAGAACTCATATCTAACTATCAATATGTACGTAAATGGTCAATTGTCATCCATTTAAGAACATCAAGAAAATTGAAAGTAATTCCCATTAGTTACTTACTACTAGTGTTTATAATGGCCAACGTCGAGTCAAAATGCCACTTTAAAGTTATAATAAATATATAAATACATATTGTCTTTGTTTATATATTTCCGTTGGGCGTTTAGAAGAATTGATAATTATTATAATAAGTTATCTAACGTGTTTATAAATAACGAATATCCGACAAAGACAACAGATATAGCTCATCAACTCTTGCCATGTCTCGTCTTATTTTGATGTACTGACAGAGCTAGATTCAGAAAAAAATCTAAAGGAGCCTATGGGGAGGCTTCTTTTAAATTGTTTTATATATATATATATATATATATATATATATATATATATATATATATATATATATATATATATATTATATAACAATACTGTGGAGTTTATATGATTGATCTTTACGAAACATCACATAATAGATCCATTATAGTCGTGGATACTTCTCCATAAAAGGGTTATCCTGAAGAACGCCGACGAAAGGCTCTGTGTCAACAACCGTCTTTGTGTCTTCAATCAAGAGCACACAGTAGATCTCCGTTATCTCATCTTGTTCTATGGCCTTATATGGGAAAACAGCAACACGAATTTACAATTAAGACAACAACGAAATGGTTATAAGGACAATTATGTTAACGGGTAGAGTCGTCATTCTGGCCGATTATCATGTCACATAAAATATAATTATACACTTTAGTTATTACGAATTGAATGTTTGACAATAGAAATATGTATGTCAATGGATATGTATAATCGCGCGAGTACTTGCATGCGTGCGTCCTTGTCTGTTAAAACCTAATACGAGATTTAAACGATAACCTTAACAGGAGAATTTTCAGAACGGATTTAAACTTTTCAAGAGACGACGCATTTCTAATATCTGCCGACAACTTATTCCACAAAGTGAGGGCTGCATCTCTAAACGCACAATTACCATATCACTTGAGCCTAGACACGGGAATCTCCAAATGTATCTGATTAGATGACCTGAGTTTTGGGGATGACTTTCTAATGGAATGCACAGAAAACATTCAACTATCTTTTAAGCAACTGTCTGATATCAGTCTCTGTAAAAGGTTCTCAACGTATTCATCTTGGACAAACGAGACTCTTCTACCAATTGTATACCCCGTGATAAGGTACTGGAAAGGAACCCATTATGTATATTTAGTATCTTTTGACGGAAGGGCCACGTCTTTATACGAGTTGGAAGGACAGTCTGACTTTTACTAGTATTTTATTTGCAGCGCTGAAAACAGTCATTTGATTTGCCTTCCATGCTTTGATATTTTTATTTTAATATTCCGATTTGGTAGAGGCAAGGGTATTTTTAAATTGAAATAAATTTACTGACCTTGAGCATTTCATAATAAACCCACAAACCGGTCCTGATCCACGGCCGCTCGCAATACCTGGTCAGACATAGGGTCAATTCAAATCCGGAATTGGAGATTTAAAAAAAATGGAATTGGAATTTGATAAATATGGAATCGGGATTGAAGTTTTGTACAAAAAAAATCCACAAACCAATTTACCATTTAATTTGTTAATTCGGAAATATTTCTTCCATGACAATCCTACTTGGAATATAAACTACTCGGAGTATATTAAAAGAGTAGGTATGGAATATATCATAAAAAAGTAGGTAAAAGGTAAAAAAAGAGTAGGTAAAAAAAGAGTAGGTAAAAGAGTAGGTAAAAAAAGAGTAGGTAAAAAAAGAGTAGGTAAAAAAAGAGTAGGTAAAAAAAGAGTAGGTAAAAAAAGAGTAGGTAAAAAAAGAGTAGGTAAAAAAAGAGTAGGTAAAAAAAGAGTAGGTAAAAAAAGAGTAGGTAAAAAGAGTAGGTAAAAAAAGAGTAGGTAAAAAAAGAGTAGGTAAAAAAAGAGTAGGTAAAAAAAGAGTAGGTAAAAATGAAATTGATAAATTTAATGTGGAATTGGAATTGACCAAAATGGAATCTTTGCGGCTTCCATATCATTATTTTATTCTAAATAACATTGAAAATAACACATCGTGAATATAACTCTAACATAATGATTGATAAGGTGACTCAACCGAGAACAATAACCACGAGTCTACATTTATAATTTGTGTAATATTAACTGCGTCGTCATTATTAGATAGTACAGGAAATATAATTATATCCGTCGTGTTAGCAAAATCCGGAAACCTGTAATCATTTAAGTCTCAATGTTGGAACCAATAAAACGTTCTACAAGAGACAATAAATATATTTCAGTAAGTATTCATAACAACAACAACAACAACAACGGCAACAACAATAAATATAAACAAAACCTAAAACGATTGTCTTTGCCCTGTCTTTCGATTCGTTTCTGTCAACCGAAGGAAGACATCTTAAGACGGCCACGGCAAATCTGACCCACTTAAGGAGGCTCTATCGCGAGACGAAAGTCGCCCAGCACATCACACAGCCTTAATAATATTGTCCTTGATTCTCAGACAATCGTGTTCAATGACCTTTAAATTGATCGCCTCCGAGCTCGTTATTGGCTACAAAAGAACTGAAAAAGAGTCGTACGTATGTTCTATAATTATGAACGCTGATCCGAGATATCGTCATCCATAAAGGACAGGAAGTCTGTCTATGACGTCAAACGCGTGATGGGGAGCAATAACCTTTAACGCGGTGTCTTCCATTTAGCCAACAAAACGGTCTAACTGAGACTACGCGCGATACATACGTAGCCTTAATAACCGGGAGTAGGTTAATGGTCTCGATACGGTAAAGCTATTTTTTATACCTTTTAGCTTATAACCAGTCACCGATCCTTGTAACTCGTCTGTTGTTTCCGGTCGTGACGTGACGACGACGAAGTCTTCGTTAAAGCTTAACCGTTCGCAATAACAGTTAAAAAAAGAAACGATTTACACGA
This sequence comes from Paralvinella palmiformis, assembly GCA_025642065.1. NCBI lineage: Eukaryota > Metazoa > Annelida > Polychaeta > Terebellida > Alvinellidae > Paralvinella > Paralvinella palmiformis. Next base: position 149,212 of record JAODUP010000963.1, on the reverse strand, counting down.
AGCTGATACGATACGAAGATGACAACGGTCACGTTTAGAAGTTTTATCTGTGACGAAAACGAAATTCAAACGCGATTCCGAATCCAGAATCAACATGAGTCACACGAGGTTTAATTGTGGGGGAGGTCTTCTTTTTTCCACACCAAATTTTTTATCATTAGCTACCCAAAGCGTCGAATCATGAACTATTTTCGTTCTATCCATTGATAATCCCGATATAATTCAGCTCATGATTTGTTTTTTTCTCCGCCTCAGTTTTTTGTCCTTTGGGTCGACTCTTTTCATCGAAATACGACCCTCTGGGACCGGAAGTCGAGAGAGAGAGAGAGAGTTTCTATCCGAGGTTTAATAATGTTGTGTATAGTACCGTTAATGGATCGGGTCGGTACAGTTTTTACAACAATATTTATTTAGCGGTAAGTATTCGTTCAAACGAATTCTCTCCATCTCATCCAGCACCACGTCTTGTCCTTTCCTGCTCCGGCTGTTATAGCTTACAGCAACACGTGTATAGCCCATGATGTCGTTAATACCTATGTATTTTGTATTTGTCGTACGCCAAACACAAAGAGATAGCTTGACCCCCAACATTGCGGCAACAACAAATATCACGTGATTTTATGACGTCAGGGCAAAACCTCAATAGACATGTCAACCGGTATGAGCTGAGGCTAGGGATAACGGTTGGCAATAATATTATTTCTCGACAATCCCCTTCAAATTTCTCCTCTTCCTTATAGAATTTACAACATTGTATTGCTGATATTCGGCTATGGATGACTAATATTCTTCTAAAACTAAATGATAATAAAACAAATATTTTATATTTGGCATCACCACATTGTGTTAAATCCCTAAAGACACCAGTATCACAAATGGGTGCATCTTCGATTACTCCTAATGGGCCAGTAAAAAAATCTAGGGGTTATTTTTGACCAATGTATTAACATGCATGAACATGTCACATCAGTATACCGAGCTGCCTACTACCATCTTAAGAACTCCACTGTTTAAAAGCATTCTTGACACAAGAATCACTTGTAACTGTAGTTCATGCCTTTGTTACATCTCGTATAGACTATTGTAACTCCCTGTTATATGGCATATCTGATTATAACATTAATCGCCTTCAGTGAATTCAGAATAATGCAGCTCGCATTGTAACAAATACTAGAAAATATGATCATATCACCCCGATTCTTCAAAAACTACATTGGCTACCTGTTAGACAGCGTATCCATTTCAAGATTTTGTTAATAACTTATAAATATATTTATGATATGGCGCCAGAATACCTGTGTGAACTGGTTTCCATTAGAAAGTCATCCCGAAAACTCAGGTCATCCAGTCAGATATTATTGCAGGTGCCAGTGTCTCGGCTTAAGTCATATGGTGATTGTGCGTTTAGTGTTGCAGCCCCCACTTTGTGGAATAAGTTGCCGGCAAATATTAGAAATGCGTCGTCTCTTTTTAATTTTAAGTCTCTTCTAAAAACACACTTATTTAAGGTCGTTTTCACAGATAAATAATTATTATCTTTTAAAAGATTACAGGGTTTTTACAGACATATTATTTGGGGTATTATTATATTACATATTATTTGTACAGCGCCTTTGAATGGCTCCTGCTAGTAAGGGCGCTTTATTAAATATACGTTATTATTATTATTAAGAGGGGAGGGCTTCGGACCATCCTTCACTGTCTCGCCTCGCTCGACTGTAAAACAGGTAAGAATATGGATGAAAGATTCAGAGGTTATAAACCACTCTAAAACGGTTGAATAGATGTACAGGTGATAAAAGATGTCACCAGCCGCAAAGTTAAATATAATATATTGCCATTGAACTAGCATAACATAAAAGAGCTTAAGATTTATTATTATTATTATTATTATTATTATTATTATTATTATTATTATTATTATTATTATTATTATTATTATTATTATTATTATTATGAAAGATCAATAAAACAATTCGAAATTTAAAACAAAACCAAAAAGAAATATCAATCATGACGATCGATTATAGACAGATTCTACCTAACACGTTCTGAACCGTGATACATGAAATGAATGTTAGCGAGAGTTTTATTTAGAATTTGTTTATCACCGAATGTAACATCCCCTAGATACAGACAAAGTTGCGACTCGATTACACAGTTAGGATATCTGAAGAGAATGAGACCTTCTCAAGTCTTTAAAAAAATTACGATATTATTAAAGGTGATAAACATTTGTACCTTTAGCACTTATTGGTGGAATACACAACAGTAAATCATATACAACGTTAATGTTGTGGCTCTTCCTACATATCGGAATAACGTGGTTTGTCGATGTCCTGGACCAACTCTCAGACTCTTTGATTGTATCATTCAGTTCTGGATCAGTCGCTAAACAACGCCGAGACGTTCTTTGTGCCATACATTCGTATCCGGGATACTCTTCCGAGAATATCGGTATCCGCGACACTCCACGAACAAAATTGTTGTTTAGAAAAAGGCGACTTTTGCCTCCAATGGTTGTAAAGGGAAATCAATTGTCCTGTAACTTATTATGTCTGGAATACTTCCAGGAGGTGTATGACCATCGCTAATAAAAGAAACAAATACATCATATCAAAACGTCACCTTATGTTGATCCATTATCTAATCAAATCATGGGGACCGTCAGTATCTTATCAGTCACACTGACGGAGACATCATTCTAGCGTGATAATGGATCAATATAAGGTGATGATTTACTTTGTCAATGGACTTTGTTGACGTTCAGGAAGAATGTTGTATATTTCCCTTTTAGATAAGAAATGATTTGTGTTTTTATAATGTGTTTTTTTATAGAATTCCGTTCATCAATTCATCATCGACAACAACAACAACACCACCATCAACAACAACAACAACAACCATCACCTGCATCAAAATTGATATAGAACCGGCCCAGATGATGGATCAACGTACACATCGAGCCACTTATAAATCTAGAGCCAGACATTATTGATATGATATGGCATGCAAGTGTCAGATGACATAAAAAAAGAATCGTCTATTTCGGTGCTAAAGCGAGAAGACTTCGATATCAGTAGATAACTTGAGGTGACGTGACCATCGGTCGTATTACAGGGAAACTGATTGACAGCAATTTGTTTTGAAACGGAATATCTGGTTGGATACAGTTGTCTTTTAAAATAGCTTTCCTCGGTGGCATTCAGGTTCAAACTATACGACATATCAAAGATTCGGTGTCGGGTCTCATAGAAACGTATCCTGGATCATTAAGCGTTAAGGATTGGCCTGTTTCCAGAAGTTTATTTACAGGCATGTATCTTCCATACACGAATTGATGGGGAAATTGTATGCAACTTATTCTGTAATCCTTTTTACCTCGGCTTTCAAGTTATAAGGCAACTGTTATATTTAGAAAAGGGACCAAAATCGTATTGATTATCAAATTTCAACTCACGATGTCAAATTGTGCGATTTTGTTTGTGACTAAAGAGTTGATCAAAGAACACACATTTACGCCCCCCCCCAACAAACACAGACAAATAAACAGACGAACGAACAAACAAGTAAATACACAAACACAATCTCTCTCTCTCTCTCTCTCTCTCTCTCTCTCTCTTTTAAAAATCTGTTTAGGAAAATAATATACAGTCATAAGTACCCAGTGATAAATTGCACAAACACATACACACACATACACAAACATACATACACACAAACACACAAGCATGTACACACAAAGATATAATGTATTATAAGGAGTTTTTAATGACTACATACACAATAACAATGTTTTACGGCCACTTTTGTGCACACGGTAAGCTAAATGGACCGAGCGACCTCCAAAGGTAATGACGCGATGTGAAAAATGAAACACTCTTCAGATATGCCCACGCCGAGATTCGAACACGGGTGGTAATGATCTGTGATCCAACACGCTACCAACAGTCGATAAACTTAACACAATGTAATATGCCTCGATATGAACAAAATAAACATAATATAACGTTAAATATGAACGAAGACAAAAACACAATTGACAGATTATAAATTAAATCAACAATAGTAACATCCTATTGTCTCCAACAGGTGGATTGTTACGTAGCAGGAATAGATTGATCGCTGAGATAAATTACTTCATCAAAGGTCAAAGGTGATGGGAGAATAAATCCATGATAGTTCTGGATTAGAATCAGAGAAGACGATAACAAATAGGTGAATGTCCTCATCTATAGTCCCCCCCCCATATGACAGGTATTTAAAGGCCACATAATTATCGGAATACGAAACCCCCCATACAAAAAAGTTGGTTTATATGCACACCCATTTGTATATTTGGATATATCACATGTAAAAGTTTCATTTAACATAACAAAAGTTAAACGCCAAATTTTTATGCAAATTGTGAATTTTCAGCAATAATATATAATAACATCTGATTTCGTAACAAAATAACTTACTTCTCAAATTTTCCTGAATTCCAATTCTACTATTGTGTCAATGATTCATTTATTCTCCGCTCTCCTCGTCCGTGTCTACGTCTGATAATAGTAACATGCATATCTCTATATATAGAGACAAGATAGAGAACCATCAATTGATCTATTCCATGTGAGTGAAGAATCATTATTTAAACTAGATCATGGACTCGGATACGTTTTTATCTAAGCGTATGATCTTGTATATATTTATGTGTGTGTGTGTGCGCGCGCGCGTGGTGCGTGTATATATATATATATATATATATATATATATATATATATATATATATATATATATATATATATATAAAATAATAGATAGATATAATAATAATAATAATAATAATAATAATAATAATAATAATAATGGAAGAAGAAGAAGAAGAACAACAACAACAACAACAACAACAATAATAATAATAATAATAATAATAATAATAATAATAATTTAATAAAACACATCCATCATGCAGCAAGATCCACTAAAATGGGTTGTTCAGTGATGCCCGAAATATGATATTTCTGAAACCGAATTAGAAACATGTGTCATAAAATGTCCTTTAATATTCTAAACCCACAATTGCTACATGACTCAGGTAGATCCAATAGCATGTGACTGTGTGGAGATTTTGGAACAACTTCTAATGATCAATATTTCGCTGTCGCACACAGATTATAAATTGTTACTTAAGTCTTGAAATGTGTCCAGCAGCCAATAATATGATTTGAAAGATTGGTGCGATAAGCTCATATTCCCTGATTACGACCGGCGCCTCAGTGGTCTGGCGGTAGCGTGTTGGACCACAAATCACTACCACCCGTGTTCGAATCCGGCGTGGGCATATTTGAAGGTTGTTTCATCTTTGACTTCACTTCATTACCTTTGGAGGTCGCTCGGCCCATTTAGCCTACCATGTGCACAAAAGTGGCCGTAAAACATCAATGATCATCATCATCATTATCCCTGATTACGGCCTATATTCATATATTTATCTTATAATACAGAGTGATACTAGTCCCTACGAGATGTAACAAACAGGTACCCCATCAGGTATCCCATCAGGTACCCCCCCCCCCTTTCCTGGCATCATATCCCCAGGCTTGCCTAATCACATTAAATTTAGAGTAACCAAAGAAATTTTCTGTAAGGTTATTAAAAACCGTCTTATTTAAATTAGTCTATTTATAATATCAATAAACCAGTGTATTTATGTATAAAATGTGCTTGCGCTCTATAAACAAGAACGTGTTTTAATTCAATGTAAATAAAACACTTTAGAGCAACTCAAATTAAATAAGGCGCTATCTAAAATATGTTATTATTAGATTATTGTATTATACATAACAAGTTAAAGAAATTAGTAGACAGCTATAAATGATGATACGTTCATTCATATTATTATATTTGATAAGAAGAAGTTATTTTACTGATCATTTATGGTTAATGAAAGACCAATCTTTAACTCTGATGTGTATACCCCGTTTTATCATCACTAGCTTCTTGAAGGTTTTCAGTTATCCATAGCGACCATAGCCGAATATCAGATATGGGATTATTATAACTTCGCCGACTAAAATGAATTTATTTATAAACTGATATGTTGAAAACTCTCTCTCTCTCTGTCTCTACTTATATATATATATATATATATATATATATATATATATATATATATATATATATATATATCTGTGTGTGTGTGTGTGTGTTTTATAAAGATAGTTAAGGCGCTGGCACAGGTGTTATACTTTCATTCAAGCAACAATTAACTCCAAACTGATTTTAAAAAAATATTTAATTGTAAGTATAATTAATTACCGGTAAAATTAGAGAAAAATTAAAAGAAAAAAGAAAATTTCTAAAATAATCCAAAAGAGGATTATCTAAATATAAAAAAAGAAGAAACTATGATTAAAACAAAACCAGGCTTTGTGTCGAACACTACGGCCAAGAAAGATTAAACCTAAAATGGAGAAATAAAATATTAATACACAGTATGAATAATGTGTGTATAATATCAGCATAAATCAGAATAAATTCAGATTAATACTAATAGCAGCGATATAACACGACTCAACCCAATAGCAACGACCGGTTTCGACCTATTCAAGTCTTCATCAGGTTGCATAGAATGTCCAGGTAAACCCTACATTTGTTTAATTGTTGTTGTTGATGGCTGTCGGTTTAAGTACACCTTTTTTTAAATTTGTATGCGATATCTTGAAACTACATTTTCCAGTTTTCTCTTTTTTCGTTGTGAAGTGTTTAAACATTAAGAGACAGTTGTTAGGATTATTTAGAATTTTTTTAAATATATATATACTATATATATGTGTGTGTGTGTGTGTGTGTGTGTGTGTGTGTGTGTGTGTGTGTGTGTGTGTGTGTGTGTGTGTGTGTGTGTGTGTGTGTGTGTGTGTGTGTGTGTGTGTGTGTGTGTGTGTGTGTGTGTGTGTGTGTGTGTGTGTGTGTGTGTGTTTTATGTTACATATAATAAAGGCGTGATGTTTATAATTCTTACAGAATTATGATCAAACGACTACTACCTAAATAGAAAACAAATTTTATATATTAGTACATATATAACGCAGCTATAACAGGAAATAAAGCATATATATCAGTACATATAATATCTATTATGATAATAATTATAATACCTCCGACAATAACAGAAATAATAGTATTTTCACTCAGCCCAAAATAGCACGACTAGTTTCGGTTATAAGAAACCTTTATCAAGTGCATGTGTGTGTGTGTGTGTGTGTGTGTGTGTGTGTGTGTGTGTGTGTGTGTGTGTGTGTGTGTGTGTGTGTGTGTGTGTGTGTGTGTGTGTGTGTGTGTGTGTGTGTGTGTGTGTGTGTCACATAGCTATGTCACATAGGCATGTATGTGATATTTAAGGCAAAATGGTTGCGCAGTGATATGCAGATGGACTAATATAATGAACCCTGGAGTAGAGTATTATACAGGAGTATATATGGTAAATTATCGTCAAATGTAGTCATAGAACATTAGATAAAATACAAAAAACTAACTCTTTAAGGGACCGTATACATTGTTCTAAATATAGGACTCCATTGAATTATTTAAGAAACTAACATATACATATGTGTATTTCAATGAGAGAAAAACAAATCATAGTAAATCGAATCAAATCCGGCAGCAATCAGATCCAGAAGGACAAATAATTAATACTGACCTATATATTGATCAATTCATATCATATAATATAATTATTCGCCTAAACCGGAACTATTTCGGAGCTGTGACCCCTTTTATAAACATTATATAACGCAGGTTTTCCCATTCTGTCCCACTTCTGAAATCTCTTCACTGGCTCCCTGTTCAATCTTGCATCATTTTCAAACTCTGCACTATTGCCTATCAAACTCTTTCTTCTGGAGAACCTTCATATCTTTTGTTCATGCTTTCTTTACCACCCAAGCCCAGATACCACCATTCATCTGGTTTTCACTTGTTGTCTTTTCCCAGGGTTAAAACTCAGACTGGGACTCGTGTTTTTTTTCAGTTGCTGTCCCTACTCTCTGGAATTCACTCCCTGAACATGTTAAGTCATCAAATAACATAGTTTCTTTCCGTCATCATTTAAAAACTCACTTTTTCAGACTCGCTTATCCTTCCTAAGTTACCTTTGCATCTAATCATTGTTGACGAACTTTGCATTGTACCTGGACTATGCGTTTGCCCATCCCTTGTACTAGGTGCGTCATTATTATTATTATTATTATTATTATTGTTGTGATTCATTCAGAATTTTATTCTATATATATTTGTTTAAACATTCATAGTTCGAACTAACAGTTTTATCATTTTAGATACAATTGATAAATTTGAAACGGGACTTTCGGGAAACACACATTCGGACGATGACTGATTAACTATATATATGTTTGTAAATAGACCGATCAGAATTTATTGACACTCTTTTACGATCAGTATAGAGTAGGCATTGAGAGAAAATAGTTATAATGCCTTCCTCAGTCTTAATATTATAGTGACCATGTAAACACAGGAATCGTTTACAAATCGCGTGTCCCGTAATTAGATGGGTGAGAAGCTCACTGCATGTAATTATAAAAAAATATCTGTCTGACCTAAGAACTTACTAAAACAGTGGCCCATATCTTTATCGAGATTAACCGCAAATTAACTCAAATGCTGAGTATATTCTAAAAAATATTTTTATTTGATTTTATCGATCAAAAAATGTCACACCTTTTTTTATTTTTCTACTGACATAATGTTCATTCAAACTGGTTAAAGAACGTGTAAACAAAGGGTTATGACAAAAGTTCCTCGATCACCATAAGGGCAAATAATGCCTGGAATCAACTCCCAGCTGATATTATAAATGTCCCAAGTCTAAACGCCTTAAAAGCAAGGTTAGATAAAGCCTGGAGTCGGTGGAAATATAGCCAAAAACCGGTAAACGCGTTTTTTCCCATTTTTATAGTGCAACCCTAGGTAGGTCAATATCTACTAACAGGCTATAAACAAAGACTATATATAACAAGACGTGTTACTTCGCGTTTTGACATGGGACGCCATTTTGAATTCATGGAGCGCCAGGGCCCTAGCCACCGGAGGTAGATTGTCACGGACAGCTCCCTTCGTTAACATGGCGCTTAACGGCACTAGTTCATTCTGCGCCGCTTTCGGCTGCAATAACAGAAAAAGTATGCACAAATAAAGACATCCCTGAAAGTAAATGAAAGCTAGTGTAAAAATTTGATATGATCTGGCTTTTTTTAAATAAAGGATATTTAAAAAATAGGCATAACAATTTGAAGTAGACACGCCCCTACTTGACATGACCCAAGCAAGATCTATCTAGATCTATATTTGTTTCAGACAAAATCTGAATAAATTTTATTGAACAATATCAACCTATTAATAACAAAATGGGTATGTAAGATATACATAAGCTTACAGTTACATGTAGTGGAGCCACTGAAGATGTTATGGGCGGGAGGTATATTTTACTTTATTATTGTTAATAATATAATTGGACTTCTAAAATTACATTACTATGATCAGATATTTTTTCCCTAATTCAATAATTATAATAGCCGAGTATTTACATGATCACCTGCATCCATATTTATTTTTAAACGTAAGCAATTGGTACTTATCGGTATATATGGACTTCTATTTGTAATTTAAATGTTATGAAATTAATTATTAAATACCTCAACTAGCAGTAAAAACATTCATTTTGTTATTTTTTCTATTGACAGAAGTAAAAGATGGGTTATTAATCGTTGTCGTTCAGATATATGATGAGGAAAGATTTAAATTACTTGAATACTAATTGTAGAATATATTATATGCATTTCACTAAAACGGAATTCATGAACCAGACAACTTATCTAGAATGCTATTCGAACTATCTTCATGTACCAAATCCACCGCATACATCCACTGAAATCAAAGAGGAAGGTATTAACAGATAGGAGACCTATACAGGAGACAGGGCCAGCTGTGATGGTAATTAATATTTATAAATATTAATGGTGAAAATTGGTATTATAAAATTAATTAAATAAGAAACAAGGCATCAAACCCATGAAATTTTGTCAACCCATTTCATATTTTAATACAAAAAAAAAAGATTACCAGCATCTGAATTAGTACTTGAATGTTCAGCTCATGTGGTTTACTTCGTATATTCTCTTAATAACTTAAATGCATATCAAATCAAACAACCAACTTGAAAAAAGGGAAACATGTGTTTACACATTGTGTATGCACTTGGTTCAAGTCATTATTTTACGAGGTATTGTTCTGTTTCAGTCCTTGAAGTTCTATTATGATGAGATACCATGTAAACAGGCCAATCTCTTGGTTACAGATTTACTGGTGTTATCTGTTACAGTAGTCAATGCATGTGTCTATTACATCTCTGGGTATATTCTGTCTAACTTTAAACAGTTCACTGATCTGGACTAATGTCATATTTTTGTAGTAGTGGTTGTTTAGGGCTGGAAGCAATTGGGGTTATTCTGTCCATTTGATAACAATTAAATGACTCATTGTAACTATAGATGAACCCGTGGCAAAAGAGATTTGATGCCGCTTATTGTATGAAAGTACTAATTTCTCTATCTCTAACATGTTAACGCAAACATAAACATTGTTAATATTCCATGTATATTCTTTGTTCTCAGCTGGGCAGGCCTATATTGCATGGTCTATATTATTGAGGTGTAGACTTTAAATGAACTTATAATTTTTTTAGTTAATATATGATAAATGGACATGATGAATATATGGTGAATTGTTAATGGTTGTGTTATAATAGCTGTATATATAATTATATGTATATATCCAAATAAATAAAAATTTATGGGCTATGATAAACTGACATGATGAAAGTATGTTTGTATGCATTTACCTTATATATACTTAACTGTTTTCATTTAAAAAACTACGCCTTCCACACACAAAGCTGTGAAATAACCTAAACCACGTTCAATTATTTTCTGATCAGCTGTCAAGTGATCGCAAATTGTTATTGTAGGCTATGAATTAATTAACTGGACTGTGAAATCACTTAATTATTTATTTACAGTTTCAGAGCTTCGTTTCCTTCGATATCATGTGTGCACAATTAAAGTGTTAATTAATAAAAGAGTATGTGATCATGTAACATATAGTATTGGCAATTCATTTCAACCATGCGCACACACGTACACGATCACATGTGGACAACCAGAGAGCTTTTGTTTATCTGAGAAATATCTCCGGCCGCTGGAGGCGCCACTGGTTCAAAATTCAACATGGCGCGGCAAGAGTAATGCCTCTCTATATTTAAGCTCTCTGCTATAAGTCTAAACTAGATGCAGAAGAGGATATAAGTGTATTATGTGAATTAATCGACCTTGCCATTGCGTTCGCGAATATATCACAGAGTGCATTGTACGTGTCTTTATTGGCGTTTTGTAGTTGGAAATTCCTGTTTATAGCTTTTGAGCGCCTGTTTTGAACACGGATCAGTGGTTTTGAGGTGTTATAATCAATATTATCGCTCTAATAATACATTCATGGTAAATGAAGCATTGGCAGTGGATTTATTCTGATATAATATTAATAACTTTAAGAACAGGTTAAAGTAGTATTTTAGGTTTTACTGTGGATCACATTGAGTGATAATAAAGTATAGAAGCCTGTAAGAAGGCCGATAGACCAGAGTTTATAGTCTAGAATCTAGACTATCTACTGCCTAATCGGCTAATGTCATGATAAATGTAGGTATGTATATCTAATAAAAGGAATGAGACACATAAAAGTATTGTGAATTATACCACTGGGAAAGGCTTGGAACCAAAAATTAACTTGCACAGCGAGAGAGGCTTTGGGATTATATGTATATAATATAGTCAGTAGACATTGGTATTTTCGGACACTGCCAGAATTCGGATACTTCGTTACAAATTCGTTTGAGGCACACACAAATCAATGATATATTCACATAAAGTAATGACGTTCAACACACACGACTCCACTTGCAGCAAAAATAAAAAATTGTTTCAGTATAAAACAATTTCAATTACTCCTCCATTGTTCAGCGTGAGACGTCTCTTGCTCTTATGCAGTCGTAGTAAGAAGCAAGGCTTCATTTGAACCATCTCGCAGTCTCTTATTTCATGCGTTTTTGGCCAAAACATATTGACTATAAGGTATGATTTATTCAAATGCTACCATTTTTAATATAATCTCAAACGCGATATGATTCGTTAAAGGTGTCCAAATACTGCAATGTGAATTAAACGTACCTTTCAGTTTGCGTACACCACAGTAAATTGAAATATCAGCTTTACAATAAAGTTGAATAGAGTTCAATGACATGAAATTAATTAAAGAAATAATGAATAACACAATAAATTGCATGTAGACACAAAATATTATTTGATAATTAACAAATTCACTTTATTATATTCAGAAGACCACAAAAACTTTCATCAGAAAGTGAACAAGTACCAAATTGTGATTAGTGTCATTCTCGTTGTGGGGACTTAATGTCCTTGTATTTTATTTAAATAGTATATGATATTTATTAATAGTTCCTCTGGTTGTTATTTCGAATTTGCAATTTATTAAACAAATTACTGAAGCGTCCGAATTCTGCCTGGTGACCCATGCTTCACTTTCAGAACATTTATGGTGCCAATAATTATATAATTAAGAACAAAATGCACATTTATCGGAAGCTTGAAGTTGGATAAATGTTTTGAAATGTATTCTACTTTTCTAAAACGAAAACAAAATTTTGTGGTTAATTATGTGTTAAGTGTCCGAAAACTGCCATATCTACTCTAGAACTAAAATTACACCCACATTTGGCAAATAGTTTAGTTGGAGATATAGGAAAACTTGTGATCCTTAATGACAAATTTTGAATAATTTGGTCAGAACTCCTTTCAGTACAGTAAATCGACAAAACTCAACTCAGACATAATCCCAGCGGACAAAACCACACTTTCACTAAATGAGCTACTTGGGCAAAACCCCACTTTTAAAAAAAACAATGTTACACATTTTTTAATTTTATTTGAACTAATTTTTTAATCACATTACAACATACAATCAAATACATCTAACAGAAAATGTAATAAAACTTTACTTTGTCAATTCAACACAGTGTCTAATGCCCTGTTGCATCACTGCTACTGATTTAGTGCCATCCAAACAATTAGCACACATAAAACATGTTAGATTAATCTGGAGCTGACTTGTCTAATGGTGGACACGCTTGGCTGGTGGTTCATCAAGCTCATCACATAACAGTAATGTGGCAACCTGGGCCTGATCCTTCCGGATTCTGTCAAGTGATCTCCAGATAGTCCGGTGACTGTGTCCTACAAGTTTGGAAAATACATTGTTCCATCCCTCACATTCATTTTTAAACCACCTTCAGGGGTGATGTTGTGTACATTCCAGACATGGGGTCAATTCCATTTTGTCAATTCTAATTTCACTAAATTCCATTTGGTCAATTCCACATCAAATTTATCAATTTCATTTTTTCCGACTCTTTTCTTACCATGAGTATGTACTCCGAGTACCTACTTGCAATACCTACTCTGAGTAATGTATATTCCAAGTAGGATTGTCCTGGAAGAAATATTTCTGAATTAAATAGTAAATTAATTTTTTTGTTAGTTCTAAACATTGAATGGGGGTAAATTCCTAAATAGCAGTATCTCTTATATAGATTACAGGCATGCTATGTGGTGGTGTCACAGTGTTGTAGGCTGATCCCACGGTATCCAGACCATTTTAATTGGTTAAATGCTCACATAGGGTGCCACAGTCAGTGTGCATATCTGATATATATATATATAAGGAACTAAAGTTCTGGATCAGGCTGTGCCAAACAAGCGATAGCCTGGGGATACTCCCTGAACTACAAGCAAGATGGATCATGTTGTCAAAATATTGCAGTAATGGCTCAAATCCATCTGGAATGCCTTCCTGGAGATAAGTCATTCCCTCATCTACATCCTCTTTTGGCAAGAAAGTGAGTCCTTCCAACATCCCACAGAAGAGCTTCACATCCGCTTCCTGGAGGCAACGTTGTACCAACCAAGGCTCTGAACTTTCCTCCATGTAGACTGGGTGAGATGGTAGAAACATCTATGGTCTGAAGGTTGACTGTATAGCATTCATCACTGCTTGCTTAAAGTCAAGGGTCACAATATGGGGGTTGGTGTTGAAGCAAAGCTGGGTGCACTGATTCTGAATTGCTGTGAATGTTTCTTCATACGTCTCCTGGAAAGACAAAAAACAATTGTCAAATCCTATCCATATAAGTTCATCAGTGATAATAAATTTACCTCACCATCAGTGGTCAGCCCTCCTTTGCAGCTGAAAGCAGTACACTCCCATCTGACATATTTGTTGGTGTACATATAACCCTCAAAATTAACTTAGGTAGTTTAGTAAAAATATTATTCAAACATAAAGAGTTCAGTTTCTATAACCATATACAATTAGAATTATATCAATAGGTAACATGTAAAGAAAGTTATACACATTTTAATCAGATAAATATCATTTATGTCACTAATTACTATTTATTATCATTGCCGTAATTGTGACCATCATAATGATAACATCTGGGAGACTACTTCAAAAGTTAATGTCAATAACAGGGTTTTTTTGGTCTTCAAGTAAAAAGCTTCTTAATCTCGTCACAGGTGGACAAGGAATTTATAACTAAAAAAATATCAACACTACATTTTGTGGCCTCAGGATGAATTAGTGCACAAAACTGGAAATTATTAAAAAGTTGTTGCTCAATGAAATAAACCTGAAAACATGTTGGTGTCATTATTTTTGTTGTCAGATGGTTATTTATTGGAGTAAAGAGCATCCAAAACGTTCTGAACTCAAATATCAATGTCAAGTTTTGTAAAATAACTGTATTTCGATCAATAAGTAATCAGGAGATAAAGTTGTTTATTTACAAAAATGGCTTTCTAGGAAACGAAAAAGAGGCAGCAAAAAAATCTGGGAATGGGAGTGCCCCTTTTGGAGTTAGAGCTTTTTCCAAGCAGTAGTCACAGCCACCCATTGCTTTTTTTATGTATGGTCCTAACGTTTATGAAAGTGCCAATACTAGGTGAATATAACCTTTCAAAGTTAACTCATTTTTTATTGATCCATATAAAGTTATTTAGGAAGAAAGGGCTAGGAGAATCAACAACAAAAAAATGCTATAAAGTAGTGAATTATAAATAACTGCTAATAATTAAATATGTGAAATATTTTTTAATCAGTTAGGACATTAATTCATGTAACTGATAAAAAATAAAGTATACAAACGTAGAATAGGTCATCATGTCAATGAGAGTACTTCATAATTATCTTGATAATAATCTTATAATTAAATTAATTAGTTATAATAATCTTATAATTAATTAGTTATAATAATCTTATAATTAATTAGTTATAATAATCTTATAATTAATAATTATAATAATCTTATAATTAATTAGTTATAATAATCTTATAATTAATTGGGCGCCTCTGTGGTCTAGCAGTAGCGTGTTGGACCACAGATCACTACCACCCGTGTTCGAATCTCGGCGTGGGCATATCTGAAGGGTGTTTCATCTTTGACTTCGCTTTATTACCTTTGGAGGTCGCTCGGCCCATTTAGCCTACCTTATGCACAAAAGTGGCCATAAAACATCAATCATCATCATCTTATAATTAATTAGTTATAATACTCTTATAATTAATACTCTTATAATTAAATTAATTAGTTTAAGCAAATAGTCAAATGGACGTTTTGTAAGGTGACCCATTTTGATTCCATGACCTATTATTACTATTACTAACATAGATTATATCTATCAGTTCTAAGTTCCCCTTGAGCTTTAGTTTGTATAGTACATTTTACTTACTAGCACACCTACACTGTTACATCAGCTGACTAATGTTATATCGATTAAAAACTAGGAGGATCTTACACAAATCAGAAGGTCAAGTTTAATAACATGAAACAAATAAATCTTTGATAATGAGGCTAATTATGCTTAATCAAGGCTAATACATCAAAAATGACTGCCACAGAAGGCCATGTTTTAACTCTTAGAACCCGAGCAGCCAGTATAACATCTGCTGTGTGAAAGTGCATATACCTGGGAGGTCAGTATACCGACTAGAGTCATGTACGTTTTGTTTACAAACACAATATAGTGTCACAACCTTGACTCACCAGTAATTTGGCCTGGGTATTTCAGCCAATCACGGAACATTTTATTTCAACCAATCACTGTGTTTTATCTGATTTTATGCTGTCTAAGGTCAGATGAACTGTGAAGGTTTTCATGTGCATTTTTTCACCCATAAGAAGGGTGGAAAAACGGAAATTCTCGACAGAAGAAGTTTTGGATGCTGTCATCGATAGTTAGGGTTAATATATAACACTTTTATATATATGTTACATATATTTATAACATCTCATTAATAATTGAATAGTCATCACATTTTAATTATTATATATATATATATATATATATATATATGTTATTACATGTGTACTTCTAACCCAGTTTGATGTTATAATTATGACACTTTTCAGAATTCAAATGGCATAATGTCAAACTAGGTTAGCATATTATATTATGTAAATGTTTCTGTTAGTATTCCGAGAGATATGAGAGATGTAATTTGTTTTAAATATTCTCTCAAATTTGCACAATTCACTAGAAATACTTTGAAGTGAGATCTTTATATAAACATGAGGCGATCTGGAGCACCGAGTCAACATGATCCAGCTGCTAAGAGAACAAGATTTATATCGCCTTTTCTGAGATTGGCAGAAGATGTTACAAAGAAAGAAAGAACAACATCTGATGTTCTAAATTTAATTGCCAAAGGTCAGGGTCAGCCACAACCTGAAAGGTAAAAAAGTATTTGATTCAATATCAGCATTTTGTTACTTAAGATAATTATCTCACATCATTATAATTAATGTTGTTAATATTTCAGAAAGTCGAGTTTCAAATATATTGTTTTAATCATGATTCATTCTTGGTTGGAATTTCTTGCAGAGTTACAAATAATATTGTTGACGACAACGACAGCACATGTTTGGAGAGACGGGATGCACTCATAACATCTTGTAATGTACCACCTGAATGGGAAAATCCATTACTGAGTGTGGGTGACTCGAAAGAAAACCTGTGTGACAATAATGGGGTGCATTTAGATTATGTTTCCAACAATGAACCTTGCCATCAACACGAACAGCTTGATCATGGCCCATCACAAATAAAGATGTACCAGCCTAGGTTCAAGCCTACAATGTTAGGGAACCATGGCACTGACTCTAAGCTGGATAAGCAAACAGATTTATTATCAGCTGAAATGCCATCAATAGAGAACAGAGATGATATTAAAGGTAACTGGAGATGTATTTGACTATTTTTAGATAACTGCCATGGCAACTTGCACCAGCCTGCTCTTTATCATTGTATGTTTTGCTTACAGAAGAACAGTCTGAACCAAGAAGCCATTATTACAACGTGATGTGGTGTAAGTTATCAAAGAAAAAGGTAAGTAATATCGGATTGGTTATTTGCTCTATATTACCAGTGTATAACATAGAATAAGAATTTACAGCAACCAGTCGGGATGGTATGATTTGAAAGTTACCAGAACAGATTGAACATGGCCAGCCCAATATTGACAAACAGGAATGACCAGCACTCCATGTACATATGATAGGCATACATCAAATATGATCTTCTATGCCAAATGTTTCAATCCAGAGTTGGCACTTCATTTTCCCCAAACTATACCTTTGGTGGTCGCTCGGCCCATTTACCCTACCATGTGCACAAAAGTGGTCGTAAAACATCAATCGTCATCATCATGTGAACACAAACTTATAACAAGGTTTCTACTCATAAAAAGGTTGATTTATAAACAAGATGTATGTGATAAGGAGACTATGGCAGCAAAATTCATTGCTTTTAGAATTATTTTTAAAGGTTATTGGGCAGAAAAATCAATGAAATAAGTAAATAATAGCCAATTTTTTGTGAAATAAATGGTTTACTGGATTATTTCTCCCAATGCAGAAACCGACAAACAGCAGAAACTGCCAATCCTGGTAATGGCCAATAATTAATTACTTTTGTGTGCTAATTATCCTGTTTGTTAAATAGTGGCTACAGTAATAGCTGTAGCTTGACAAATGGTTGGTTTAATTAACACAGTATAACTTGACATTGTGTATTGTATGTGTGTGAGTAATGGGCAGATAAATGAATGATGGAAACGATGGGATGAGGTCGCAACAAATGTGTTGAATTGTCATCATCATCTGCAGCAGTTGGGAGATGACTATTTAGTATTTGAGGGGAAAATAATCTGTTCCTATCACTGTTGTTTATGATGTCGTGCATTCAAACAGCTAATGTACATTGAAAACAAATATCAGTTTATTTAATCACAAAATTTCTTGAAATCTCCATTATTTTTATTTAATAGTGACATCAGTACAATACATATATGTGAGCGAGTAACTAACATGATACATCACATTCATATTTGGATGATGTGTATTGTGTTCATAATGGTAATCATGATGACTTTATACTGTAATCATATCAGTATTTGATTACAGTCATTCTTCATGTAATCATAACAACTCTGTATCACTTTGATTGTTCATACCCTGTTAACTGAGTTATCTAATACATTTTGCAGCATAAAACATGGCAAGGAGATGGTAAGTTTTCAGACAGAACATTTATTTAACTTAAAAATGAACAATAAACATTCTGTGACACTAATATGCGAAATTGATACATGCATAATTTATTTACCCATTTAGTTACTGAAAATTGTTTTTAAAAAATCTATCTTGTAGCTATTTTGATTGCCAAAGGAAGAACAGTCATTCTAATGGACACGGATGGTAAAGAGTAAGTCAGTAGTACTTAATAAAATACAGAATTACCCGGTACTTCAACTTAGTTTGATCAAAAACATTACAGTTAATATAGTTTAGTTTCACATTAAGTAGGTTTATTTGTTCAATGATAATACAGCAGACTATTAGTTACCTACTGACAAGAAATAAATAAATAGTTCTGTAACAAGTCTCTGATGTTGGACTGCAAATAATCTCATTTCTGACATCAGTTATCCTTGCATGTATTAAGAGGGATAGGTAATCAATTTACTTTCTTGTGTGACACATGTGACTATTTGTCACATTTGTAGAGATCCTGCTTTAATCTGCTTCATAAGGGTAATATTAAATAGGTCATCCCTGGTTTATTATGTTTTTGTTTTAGGTAGATCCCCTCCCCCCCCCCTCAAACCCGCCCATCAACTATAAGAACCTTGTTTCTAAATTTTGGATCTTTCTGACAAAGTCATGCTGAATAATCCTACAGATGAAGATCAACTGATGAAAATGGCATAACAAAATTAATTTTCTGGTTATTAGTGTTATGGATGACATAATAATAATTCAAGTATTTTTTTTTTTGCTTTGAACTAATGGTATATTTTGACATATAAATATAGTGTTGATAGAAAATTGATATGTTAATAAAAATCTATCAAGGTTCAATCATAATGTTTAGGTCTATATGATATTATTTACAACCTACATTATTGTTGATAACAATAACCAGCTTTACTTTATTTAGAATCAAATCAACATTATCATATAAAATATTATTAGCCATATTCAGTAGAATATATGGAAAATATAATAAACAACATAAACAGATACACACACACACACATATATATATATATATATATATTTATACAGATCATATCATTCCAGCTATTACTATTACTGAAGCAATATATATATACATTAATATATAAAAAATATATACATAAATATCAAACCATGTTTCAATACATTGTGCCTTCTATAACACTTACATAATACTAACATTGTATATTAATAAGTTTACGTGGGTGCCTCAGTGGGCAAACTGGTAGTGAAGTTAGCCTCATATATATATATATATATATATATGGATTATACTGTACATTTAAACCAGGTCATGAATCATGATTTGTTTTCACGCTAACTTAAATATGTTTAAAAGTGACATTGCCTTGTCTATTAACTTCTAGATCATCCACCAGAATAACATATTAATGATCAGAATGCAGTTTCACTGAAATCCTTTGTCAATGTTGCTTCTAGGATCTAGCCAATGTGGGGGAGCTCCCCCATAGGTTTAAAAAATGTGGGGGATTTTAATGTAACATGGGCACTTAGCACAAAAACCATTATGGGGTACAAATGCATACCCACCTGAATATTTGAACTGAAAATGGTGACAGTTGCATCCTATTTGAAGTATTTATACACATAGTTTTACAAAGTAAGAATAATTAAATTGATGCATATCACTTATTTCTATAACATGAAAAAACAAGACTAGAGAAATGCTTCAAAATGTTATTGATGATACACATTTTTACATATTCTACGGGCTTTCTTCTCATATTTACAGCTAACTCATAGTCAAAGTTAGACACAGAACATTTTGATGTTTCAATTTTCATCAACACATTCGGATTTCTTTTCTTGTGCCCGTTTAGGTGAAAACCATCATTACCAGATACCAGCCATTTATCAATTGGTCTGGAAGAAATTCTTTGGGTAGTGGGCCATCACATACAATAAGCATCAAATCACGTGGTATGGCATTATTAAAGCTAATTGCATCATGGTATTTTATTCTGTGCCATGTGGTGCCCAGGTTTGTTTTTTTTTAAATTTTATGCCATAGGTTAAAATATTGGGGGGGGGGGAAACCGGCAAAAACGCGTCCTAGAAACAACACTGATCCCTATACACTGGACTTAGCACTGCCTAGGAACCGTTCATACAAAATATAATAGTGACGGGGAGACAGTTAAGGAGCACAACACGTAAAATATTGTGCCATGGGGTTTTATTCAACACCATGTGGGGTGCAGAGATATTTTTATTTTGCGCCATATGTTAAAATATCGCGGAAATCCCGCAAAAACGCATCCTACAAGCAACACTCATACTGTCATGTGTCAACATGGCATTTCACTTGTTGTAACATTTAAAGTTAGATTTTCATGGTTACTGATGTGCAATACTAAATGGGGAAAAACAGTGAGAATGTAAACTTTTCATTTTGCATCATTCATATTGTTTCTATTTGTGAGCTTTCTTCAGGTTATGGTTACAAACAAAATATTGTGTAGTTGTTTTTATCAGCCTGGAATTATTGGAAAAGCTGTGGCTACGTGCTACTTGGAAAAACAAATATTGGGAAACCAATGTAATGATTAGACGGCAATACAAGTCTTGTTTTTTGATAAAAATATAGTCATTTAAAAGTGTACTTTTAATAATGGGATGTTTTGTTTTTAAATTTTAAAACATTAAAATTCTTACAATTTGCATCATTAATGTTAAAACAACACAGATAGTTGTCATCATTATATAGTATGTACCAAAATCAGCAGCATTAGTATGAATTTTATTTTTGATTTATATTTTATGGTAGTTTATAGTATTGCTGTGTGTTCTTATAATTGATGATATAAGTTTGCTTATTTTAATTTGCTAAAGAATCGGCAAAGGTTCGGGATACAAAACAAAGGAGCTAGAGACATTAGAAGAAGGCCATAATCTAGTTATAGGAGGCAAGGAGATTGAGGTAATGTT
>JAODUP010000963.1:0-122500 GCA_025642065.1 Paralvinella palmiformis | reverse complement strand
GACTTTTTTTAAACATTTTGTTGTATGCTGGTTAGCAGTTTTGTTTTAGGAAAACATTTTGTTGTAGAAAATATTTGCTTATTATTTATTTGAAAGTTTTAACTAAATACTGACTCTATTGCTATATGTGCTTGTGTTGTTGTTGTTTGTCATTGTTTTTTTTTCCTATTTATTATAGTTGGTGAATAGTTTAGCAAGTCGACGTAGGATTATCCTAACTGGCACGCCTGTCCAAAATTATCTGCAAGAACTGTTCTCTCTTGTTGACTTTTGTAATCCTGGCGTGTTAGGTATGTTGATTCTCCAATTTTCAGAACTGTTACTCCTTGTTGTGAATAGTATAAGCTTGTTAATTCAATAATGGTTCATCTGAAAGGCCTATTAATTCAAAATCGTATTACCAGAGCTTCATTTACCTCTGTGTTAAAGGATCAAGCTATTAAGTGTGTTTTGTAAGCCACTTCACATTTGAATTGATGCCCTTTCAATGTAATTTATTTGACTATGATAATATTTCAGTGTTTTGAAGGGTTAGTTGTTTCTAATGATGATGAGACAGGGCCTGAAAAATCAGATGCCCGGGGCAAGTATATTTTCATACCAGGCTAGTGGTGATAGCTGATCCAGTTTTCCAGCTGGGCCATTACATGGTCGCGCAATGGCCTGCCCCTATTTAACTGCGCCCTGTACATTTTATTTTGTGCCCTGTATATTTATAGGGCACCCGGTGTTATTGGTAATAATGATACTGTCACAAGCTCCATTTCATGAATATTAACTAAATGCCAAAGTTAACTAAAAAACTTATTTCAAATGATGTGCCCTCAAAAATATCTTTCACACTTAAAAGTGCCCTCCATCTGCCAACTATACCCTGTACTTTTCACTGTGATCACTTGCTTGTTCAGGCAAGTGCCTTTTTGAGACGAAAATTCACCATATATGTTGTGTGCATGCATGATGAGCAAGCCGATTAAATTTTTTTTTTCCTGCTATGTACCTGTACTTAGAATCCACGATGCAAAGCTGGCTGTGAGTGCCAGCTATGCCTAAAGCCGAGATTCCATATACATGGTATGCAAATGTGTATGTAACATTGTGGTATTCCTGTGTTTCGGACACCCTTCTCACCTTCTTACCTATTTTTCTTAGGAAAGTCTGTCTGGACACTCGATATGGATGGTTTAATCCAGAATTTTATGACTGGGTCATAAAAATATAGATTTAACCATCCATTTCACACCAATCATTACATGAAGCGACCTGTTTAGTTGCATTCGGAAATTACAAACACAGTTGCACGTTTTCCTTTTTTCTCGGATTCGCATAATGCATGGACTCTACCGCATATATGGAATCTCGGCTTAAGACAACACACCAGCTATTTAAATGGTCTCACTGATTAAAAGGTGTGTTCATTGCAGTTTAATGGCTATGCATTTTTGGTAATTTGAAATTTTATTTATATAGTGAGAGTGAAACTGGCTACAGGTAACTCAGCGAAGCAGCAATGGCTTCACTAAATAAGCATTTTTTATCAAACACTTCTCTATTTGTCGATTTTTATTGCAAATACATGTATATATGTAGACAGGTAAAATATAGCATATTTAAACATAAATGATAATTTTGGATCAGGTGAAAACATTTTGGACAAGTGAAAACATTTGTAGGGCAAGTGCTTTTCCAATCTACTTGCCCAGGGGCAACTGAATTCTGGCCTTGTGATGAGAGTCTATTGGTGACATCTTTTTTATTATAAACTCCAGGTACAGCCAGTGGATTTTGTCATGTCTTTGAAGAGCCAATCGTTGCTTCAATGAAACCAGATGCTAGTGACGAGGAGAAAATGCTTGGAGAAACCAGAGCGGCTGAACTTAATCGTATTACTGGAATGTTTATACTGAGAAGGACATCAGATATTAATAACAGTTATCTTCCTCCTAAAGGTTAGTGTGTCAATGCTAGGAGAATGAGAGAGAATCATAAGAGAGAAAATCTTATAACATGATGTTTAATTCAATTTGTGTGTGTGTGTGTGTGTGTGTGTGTGTTATAAATCACATTTGATGGTTCCTCACACACACACACACACACACACACACACACACACACACACACACACATAGAAAGAGAGAGATTACAATATAATTCAGTTTGTAATAATTTAATGTTTTAGTTGACATGGTCCTATTTTGTCAACCAAGTACACTCCAGATCAAACTCTACAAGAAGTTGTTGACATCACAAGCTGTACAGTCTTGTCTATATACTAAAGACATGGCTCAACATCTCACATGTATATCTGCCCTAAGAAAACTCTGCAATCATCCGCAGTTGTTATATAATAAGGCCAAAGAAACAGCAACTAACAACAGCATCAACAACATTAGTAGCTTAGTGAAAGAAGCTGCTGAGGTACGTTATATAGACATAGGCAAAGTATGATGTGAGCTGAACTAAACTGACATTGAGTATCATGGGATTTGGCTGTCCTGTACGGTAGCCAAATTGGTCGCCCCCTTTCTTAACATAACACAGCTTCAACCGCAGCAAACACATGTATATAAAAGATTTACCAGGGGACAGTACAACTACAAATGGCACTAACTTCAAAATTCAGCCATTTGAGAAATACAATCATTTCCAAAAAAGTATTTCAAGATCATGAGAAATTAATAAAATTATTGTATTGACCGCCTCTCCTGTACCCAATCCACAACCCCCCCCCCCCAAGTGGCTGCCCTGTGTGGTTTGCACACTCCCCGCTACATCACTGGCGATAATTCACTTAATACAGTTACAGTTATTTACTATAGACATCAGACTCCATAACAGTGAAGTCTGACACTGATTGTTTATTTTAATGAACATGAAAATAACAAAGCAACAATCTTTACACAAATAGATATACAATATCATTTTATATTTCTTATTGATGTGAATGATTTAAAATCCCGCCTAATAGAACAAGATGCGAAGAAAATTAGTTTATTGAGTAACTAGATTAAAAGCAGTGCTCATGTAACTAAGGATTTAAAATAATAAAAAAAAAAATTTAATAAGTACACATCATAGCCCCAACCAATGTCATATATTCACTGTTGTTTAAGACTCTTTTGTCATAATATTTGGCAAACAAACACACATACATGTATATGTGTGTGAACTCCAGATGGGAGGGACATGTTACCTACCATAAAGTGCTGCCACCTGAGAAATGTAAGCTTTTATTTATATAGTTGTAATACAAGTATATATCAATTAAAACTTTGAATAATTATAGCATTGTTTGGTTTATCTTTGCTCTAAATTAAGTGCTTATTTAGATATTCTGTCACATATTCTAACTATTCATGATCTATGTGAAAATAATTTAACGTTGAAATCTTTATGATGAACAAACAGTGAAGTAATGCATACATTGTTATACATGTACTGGTAGTGTATGCTGTCATAATAACATAGGCAATCATATTAATGTGTGTCAACATTGTTAGTCATTCACTACTGGATGGTGTTGTATGATAATTGTAAACAATGTCCACTTGTTAAAACTGAGATTTTTCTGCTGATCAAATAGAGACATCAGCATAGATGAACTGTTCTGTATTAGTCTTTTCCTGAGCTTCTATATTCTTCAACTTTGTTGATGCTAATACCAGGTTACTTTCTTTCCAGTGTGATTTATACCATGGTTTGTATCAACTTTATCCAACTGACTATGATGTAACTACACCAGATACAGAAAGCTCTGGAAAACTATTCGTCTTATCTCGTTTACTTGCTGCCTTCTATGAAGCCAAACCCCAAGAACATGTAGTTCTTATATCCAACTATATGCAGGTAGATAATTAATATACACAAAATTAGGGCCATGATGAGTAGACGATAAATCAGATGCAATATGATTTTGGCCAATGATCGATTTATAAAATCAATAATTGTTATTCGTTTTGATCATCTTCCTAAGTGTGGTGTTTAAATTGGATGATGAAATAGAACAACTTTCCCACATCTCCCAACAGCAATAGCTCAAAGGTTCTAAATTATAAATGCGCTGTGATTGGCCAATTGGTTTCTACTTCTAGATCTAATCAGTGCTAATGCACTGGTCTTGACAATTGACATGTGCACATATTAGTTTGATGATGTGTGTATAGATAAGATTATATCAGTGGTTGATATCTGTATGAAGCTAGAAAGCTCACAATATCCTCTAAATAACTGTTAATATGAATAAATTATGCTTCATCGATCTTATCCATTTGTTGTTTCACATACATAATCAATGTTCTTGTGTTGAAATTATGCATGCGAGTTGCATTTTAATTTTATTCACATATACTTGATATTTAAAAATAAGCACTAAAATTACACACACTCTCTTTGGTTTTTTAGACATTAGATATTATAGAGAATCTCTGTAAATCTTGTGGCTATCAGTGGCTAAGATTAGATGGTCAGACACCAGTAACTAAACGTCAACAATTGGTCGAGAGGTTTAATAATCATTACTCTAATGACTGTAAGTATCTCTCCATATACTGGTTCACAGCTAATAAAATAGATGACACCAAAATTATAATTATATTTTGGTTTTATAAACATGTGTATATATCTCTCTCATTGCTGTTAGTAATTTTATAATGTTAACATTATTTTGTTTTATGTGATAATATTTAAAAAGATTTTGAATCTTTAATGTGTAATAATAGACGATTTCCTCGACTCATGCGCAGTCCACATCTACAGTGATTTGTGGGTCAGTGAAGCCATATAGTAACATGGAACAAGAACTTTAATTCACTAATTGTTTATAAATTTATGTTTTCAAGGATTCATAGAACTAAATCGATCTACAAGTTCTTGTAGCAGTTTTATTTTTATTAAATATAAGGTAGAATTATTTTTACTAATAGATAGGATTATTTCTATGGTGAAAGTTTATTTTTGCCTGAAAAATTTACATGTTACTGAAAATAAATCATTAAGATGGGAACTGTAATAGAGATGTTATCAATATATGAAACATATTGTGATCTCCGTGATCTCCGGATTGGTAAAACAATGTTTTTATCAAATGGTTCAGCGAGCTCAGTGAAACATGACCTGCAAACGGCCGTTCGCTAGATGGCGCAGAAATTGTCTATTATAGTTATATAAGTTATCCATAATCCTATTAATTTAATAATTAATAACTGTTGATAGAACCCATCATAAATTATTTTCCTAACATTACCTTATATAATCACTAATATGCCTCAAGTTAATCAGATTATTTGTTATTATGTTAATAGATCACATGAATGTGTAATTAAAAACGGTAACTTATCAGTATTAGTAATTGCAATCCAATATCACGACTTAATGAGCATTTGGGATCACAGACATATTCCATATTAAGTATTATAGATATCAATGTTAAACAGTTCCCTTTCAGTAGAAAATCAGATGTACATACACTGTAGTTTTCATCTTAATTTTCTGTTCTATGATTATTCAGTATACATTTAATTCTCATTTCAGTTTTATTTTTGTTAAGTTCTAAGGCTGGAGGTACAGGTCTTAATCTGATAGGCGCCTCTCGTTTAATCCTCTACGACATTGACTGGAATCCCGCCAATGATCTCCAGGTGAGTGAGTGACCATGAAAACGTTGTCGATTATCTGGATGTTTTTGTTTACAGAAATGTACAAAAAAGGATACTGGATACTAATAAAATAATGAGAGTAACAAACATTGAACTGTATCTTATAATATAAAGTAGCAACCATATTAGATACAGTTGATGTTTAAGTAGGATACATCTACAGGTAAAACAATTAATTTGTGAGTTACCATTACAGAGTTAATAGTGCTCTTTTAATGATAGTATAATGCCTTTCATGGCCTGACTAATCATAATTTGTTATGAAATAGCAATGTTATATTAAATATTTTCAATATATTTTAGCGATGAATGAAGATGTAATAACACATTCAGTACAGTATGAATTGTAGTATATTTTAAAGTCAGAATCCATGTTCAGCGTATACGCAGTTTATATGTTTCTATAGGGATTAGGTTTGTAGGGGTTAGGGTTTTCTATACAAATTAATGAATAATAAGTTTCTGTCAGAATTCTACAATGAAATAAGTAACGTGTCATCTTCCTAATGTTATATCTTTAATTTAAGTAAAACTTTAAACATGTTGAAGTATGTTAAATGTTTTTAACATAAATAGAGTTTTATCATCTCATAGCCATGTAGTTTATATATTATATAGGCCATGGCTCGTGTGTGGCGGGATGGACAGAGACGTACTGTCTACATTTATCGGCTGCTAACTACTGGCTCTATGGAAGAGAAGATCTACCAAAGACAGATCAATAAACAAGGTCTCAGTGGGGTGGTTGTTGATGCTAAGACAACTAACACCAGTAATCAGGTAGGTTTTATATTATGTAGCAGCGTACATCTAATTAACATTCTTGACAACATATTTTGGAATGGGTGAGATATCTGCATAATAGATATTAGTGTTTGTTGTTTTTTTGTGAATTATTTGTGTTGTTTTCACGTTATCTCTCAGCTATTGTATCGTGGAATATTAATTATTATTTTAGCATACACGAAGTCAAAATATACCCTGATTTCTTTCATTAAGCTGGAATCAGTCGTTTTACGGTTGTTCTCTTTACAATTTCAGGTACAGTTTTCGCAGGACGAATTACGTGATTTGTTTAAATTGGAACGATCAGCTCACTGTACTACTCACGACATGCTAGGATGTGACTGTCAAGGTCAAGGCCAAGCACGGCTACTCAACGGGGAAGAATTAGAGCATCTGGAACAGCCAGAAAGGCAATGCCAGATTGGTCAAATATCAAGGAAGAATCAGGTGTGTTTCAAAACAATGTTTTGTTTATAATTAAAATCCTTTTAAGAGTAATATATTCAGTAAGCCTATCTATCTATCTATCTATCTATCTATCTATATATATATATATATATATATATATATATATATACAATATTTTTGCTCCAGAAGAACCTCTGTATGGATGAGTTATTTGAGTGGCATCACATGGCTGGACCATCACCCTCTCTGGATGTTGTATGTATAAGAAGGCATTCTTAATTACTATACAATCTCTAGGATTTTTCATTCATATTCAGCTCTCTCTGTACCTGTGTGTGTATATGTGTAACTATGAAATGTGTGTGTGTGTGTGTGTGTGTGTGTGTGTGTGGAGAGAGAGCACCATATAGCTAGGTATGTATAAATTAATTATATCATACAATATATTTCCATTTGTTCTAGGATCCTCTCTTATCAGATGCAAGATTGGAAAACGTTAGCTTTGTTTTTTATTGTCAGAGTAATAAAACCATCAACAGCCCTGAGACAGCAGAGTAAATTATATTAAATATGAAATGTTCTTAGTTTTCTAGATAATTAATTATCTCTTTAAATCTTTAACTGGTTATAATCATGATGAGACACTATAATTAATTATATTATGTGTTAATTAATTGTAGATAAATATCAATCAAATGTGCCTGTTCTCTATTTATCTATTTCAAATAAACATATTTAAAAAATCCTCTATAATGTTGATTATTATAGTAAAGGCAACATCTGATAAATTTGATAATAGGTTGTGTGTGTGTGTCTGTGAGTGTGTGTGTGATACCCATAACATGTCATACGAACACATTCCTTACAAATAAAATTAAGGTTGCTCATTTTAAGCTTGACTATGAAGCTTATACCAGAGCTTAAATATAGAGAGGCATTACTCTTGCCACGCCATGGTAAATTTTGAACGGCCGGAGATATTTCTCAGATAAACAAAAGCTCTCTGGTTGTCCACATGTGATCGTATACATGTGTGTGCATGGTTGAAATGAATTGCCAATACTATATGTTACATGATCACATACTCTTTTATTAATTAACACTTTAATTGTGCACACATGATATCGAAGGAAACGAAGCTCTGAAACTGTAAATAAATAATTAAGTGATTTCACAGTCCAGTTAATTAATTCATAGCCTACAATTTGCGATCACTTGACAGTTGATCAGAAAATAACTGAACATGGGTTAGGTTATTTCACAGCTTTGTGTGTGGAAGGCGTAGTTTTTTAAATGAAAACAGTTAAGTATATATAAGGTAAATGCATACAAACATACTTTCATCATGTCAGTTTATCATAGCCCATAAATTTTTATTTATTTGGATATATACATATAATTATATATACAGCTATTATAACGCAACCATTAGACAATTCACCATATAGTCATCATGTCCATTTATCATATATTAACTAAAAAAATTATAAGTTCATTTAAAGTCTACACCTCAATAATATAGACCATGCAATATAGGCCTGCCCAGCTGAGAACAAAGAATATACATGGAATATTAACAATGTTTATGTTTGCATTAACATGTTAGAGATAGAGAAATTAGTACTTTTATACAATAAGCGGCATCAAATCTCTTGTTGCCACAGGTTCATCTATAGTTACAATGAGTCATTTAATTGTTATCAAATGGACAGAATAACCCAAATTGCTTCCAGCTCTAAACAACCACTACTACAAAAATATGACATTTAGTCCAGATCAGTGAACTGTTTAAAGTTAGACAGAATATACCCAGAGATGTAATAGACACATGCATTGACTACTGTAACAGATAACACCAGTAAATATGTAACCAAGAGATTGGCCGTTTACATGGTATCTCTTCACCATAGAACTTCAAGGAGTGAAACAGAACAATACCTTGTAAAATAATGACTTGAACCAAGTGCATACACAATGTGTAAACACATGTTTTCCTTTTTTTCAAGTTGGTTAAAGAATTTGATTTGATATGCTGGTAATCCTTTTTTTGTATTAAGATATGAAATGGGTTGACAAATTTCATGGGTTTGATGCCTTGTTTCTTATTTAATTAATTTTATAATACAAATTTTCACCATTAATATTTATAAATATTAATTACCATCACAGCTGGCCCTGTCTTCTGTATAGGTCTCCTATCTGTTAATACCTTCCTCTTTGATTTCAGTGGATGCATGCAGTGGATTTGGCACATCAAAAATAGTTGGACTAGCATTCTTGATAAGTTGTCTGGTTCATGAATTCCGTTTTACTTTTGGCAATAGAAAAAATGAATGTTTTTACTGCTAGTTGAGGTATTTAATAATTAATTTCATAACATTTAAATTATATATAGAAATCCATATATATATATATATATATATATATATATATCAATAAGTATCAATTGCTTACATTTAAAAATAAATATGGATGCAGGTGATCATGTAAATACTCAGCTACTTATAATTATTGTAATTAGGAGAAAAATGATCTGATTAGAGTAATGTAATTTTAGAAGTCCAATTATATTATTAACAATAATAAAGTAAAATATACCTCCCGCCCATAACATCTTCAGTGGCTCCAGTACATGTAAATGTAAGCTTATGTATATCTTACATACCCATTTTTGTTATTAATAGGTTGATATTGTTCAATAAAATTTAATCAGATTTTGTCTGAAACAAATATAGATCTAGATAGATCCTGCTTGGGCCTACTGCTTGGGTCATGTCAAATAGGGGCGTGTGAACTTCAA
Source organism: Paralvinella palmiformis (assembly GCA_025642065.1). Taxonomy (NCBI): domain Eukaryota; kingdom Metazoa; phylum Annelida; class Polychaeta; order Terebellida; family Alvinellidae; genus Paralvinella; species Paralvinella palmiformis. The sequence goes on along the minus strand of JAODUP010000963.1, from coordinate 112,852 downwards.
ATTGTTATGCTTATTTTAAAAAAGCCAGATCATATCAAATTTTTACACTAGCTTTCATTTCCTTTCGGGAATGTCTTTATTTGTGCATACTTTTTCTGTTATTGCAGCCGAAAGCGGCGCAGAATGAACTAGTGCCATTAGGCGCCATGTTAACGAAGGGAGCTGTCCGTGACAATCTACCTCCGGTCGCTAGGGCCCTGGCGCTCCATGAATTCAAAATGGCGTCCCATGTCAAAACGCGAAGTAGCACGTCTTGTTATATATAGTCTTTGTTTATAGCCTGTTATAATAACATGATACTTACCATATATTAAAGTAAACAGTATACAAATAAAGTGAGTGATTCGTTTATGTATCATATTCATTATCTTTTTTTAAAGATATTTTGGTGCTGACGACATTATGACATCCCATAATTGATGAAATTATGAAATACTAAGACATCAAAAAAAATAAAATTAGGGACTCCTAAATCAATAAGTTCTGCTAAAATATGTTGGAAAGACTTTTGTGACATCTCGCAGACATATAACGACATATATTGTGGCTGTGGATAGTCATAGATGTAAGGTATTCTTGATCCAGTTGAAGCTCCATATAGCTGGAAATATGTTCGATAAATACATACCCTCTAAATCTGATAAACATAACATTAATTAACCATAACAAACTTCTGGTTTACACGCAGGTCATATATCCATAGATAACACCTGCTCCAGCTCAGCTATTTTAAATTGATATATTGATATAGATCTATCCCAACACAGTGTCTGCGTGTGTGTGCGTTCTCTCTGGGATTAACACAAAATGTCATGTTAAGTGAAGGATCCTCAACAGAGTGCTGCTAGCTATTGTACCATTCCTTGGAACCCTTCGAGTCCAGTCCATTATTTAAGCCAGTTTCTTTGTCCAATTCTCTACATAATTTCATTCAGAACATACCCTTTTACCCGGCAGGTATTAGTGATTTGATAATAAAAGATTTAAATAAATCTGTAGATACGCGTTCCGTGCTAATATCATCATCCGGGACACACACACACACACATATATATATATTATGTTGTAGAGTTAGGAAGCCACAAAAACCACAGACAAGCAAATAAAGTTGGTTTTATTTTACTTTTAGCGAAGGATTAAGCTGTACACAAACAATATTGTATAACTGTCGTTTTTTGGAAAATAAGTTGACTCGACACCACTTTATGGTGGCTGTCCCTTAATCCCACTATTTAACAGAAATAATCGCATCCACTGAAAAAAAAACCCACAAGGTACACCACATAACACGGACTACATTTGTAAATGTCTGTTCGAGGAAGTGGCCATTCTACCACAAATTTAAGGACCTATACTGGGTAGATCTTGGCAGCTTAAAACATTTTCTATATAGATATAATTAACTCGAATTGTAACGTATTTCGTATACAATTATCTCCTCGAGTGACATCTTGGAAATAAGTGTAGTCACTCGATCATCACTTCCCTGCTAAGCATATTCTTCCCCCAAATTGAGTTGGAGCGCTGCATGTTTCGTTCATTTCAAAACGTGTGTGTCCTCTTGTGTACGACTTGTCCGACCTCGGACCATCTCCCTAATTTAGTTTTCACATTTTATGTATGCACGCATATTCCAATGTTTATTCTGTTTGAGCAATAAAAGAAAATAGTAGTAGTATAGTAGTGCGAGACTGGATAGAGCCACAAGTGCCGTGATAAATCCATCTCAACAGAAAACCCCGTGGCGTATACACTTTAACGCCATTTTGTACGATATTTCAATAAGGTTTACTATCAGGCGCCAGGACAATTCACCTATGTCAGACAGCAGTGCGTTTAAAGTAGAACCTTATTTGGCTTGGTTCAACTGTTTCTGTGGTTTATTTCGGTATAGATTTGCAATATATGTTCCTCTGTTATACTAGATTTCAGACTTGGAGCTATTTTCATTCCAAATTGTTAGGTCTGTTGCCAAAGATGTGTAGTGATATCGACATTAACGCGGGAACTATTTTTTAGCATTGACCTATGGGTTGAAGCATTGACCTGAATGAAGTCAATGGGTTGAAGATATGGATTCATCAAACACTTACACTGCCAAAATGAGCTAATACCACGTCATTCGCGGAGTACAAGAGAAGGCACCATCTTAATGAATCAGCTAGGTGGTTGTGGCCTTAATAGATTCGTGCATTCTCAATGCTTTGGATACTTCCTTGGGCGTGTACAGCTGAAAATTTACATCCTGATTAATGGCTTAACAATGTTATAAACCATTTTGCAGGAGATTTAGCAATTTCTGTAAACTGTCCCAATCAGGTTGTACAAATTGAAAGAGAAATATGGTCCATGTATAAAAATTGCTTAATTCGTGTATTTATCAGTTGCCGTATGTATTATATGTCTACTACAGAGTTAAAAGTTTTTGAAGATGATAAGCTAAGCAGTTGGGACAAATAAAATATTTTCTCCGGTGCTTTAATTAATTAATTTAATTTATTAATTTTAATATATATATATATATATATATATATATATATATATATATAAAAAAACAACTGACTAAGAAAAAGAAGAAATTAAAGATCAAAATGCGTTTTCAGCAACATCTTAAAAATGTTCAGTGTTTTAGATTCACGAATGTGAGCTGGGAGTACATTCCATACCTTGGCTGCTGAACACTAAAAATTTCTTTCGCCATGTTCTAACCCTTGGAACCACCAATAAACTGTCAACATGTCATATATGTATCTTGGAGCATGTTCATGTAGGGCTTTATACGTGTGCATCAGGATTTTAAATTTCACTCGATACTTAACAGGCAACCAATGCAGATCCTTCAATATTGGTGTAATGTGACTCCGGCGTGATGTTCGAGTTACAATCCGTGCCGCTGTGTTCTGTATACGTTGCAACTTATTAATGGAGGTCTGCGGCAGTCCATTGAGCAAAGCGTTACAGTAGTCCAAACGTGATGTTATAAGCCCATTAACCAGTGAATTACTTGCATCACTTGTTAAGTAACGCCTAATATGCCCAATGTTGCGGAGTTGATGATAGCCAGCCCTACATATATTATTCAACTGTTGCTCCATATTTAGTGCAAAGATATAGTCAAAGAAACACCTAAGTTCCTCACAGTATTCACTGGTGTTATATTAATGTCACCAAAACGAACAGTAACGTTTTTCATATGGGTGGCATTATGCTTAGATGTGAACAGCATAACTTCCGTCTTGTCACTGTTCAGTTTCAGCATGTTTGTAAGCATCCATCCCTCAATGTCAGTAAGACAGTTCTCAATGAGTGAGAAGGATTGTGCTTTCACAGCGTCTTCCTTCGACTTGAATGAGATGCATAGCTGTGTGTCATCTGCATAGAAATGGTAAGAAAGTCCATGCCGACGGATAATGGCTCCTAGACGCTTAGCGTACATGGTGTATTTCTTCGTGCCGAGTACCGAGCCTTGTGGTACACCATATTTCAGGAGTACTGACTTAGAATGCTCGCTATCTATGACCACTACCTGGAAGCGGCCGGTAACTATGATTTTATCCATTTGAGAACTGCTCCGGAGATTCCGAATACATTTTCAAAGCGACTCAACAAGATTCCATGATCGAGAGTATCAAACGCAGCTGACAGATAGAGCATAACCAACACTGTGACAAAACCATTATAAAGAGACTCGAGGATATCGCTTTGTACCTTCAGAAGCGCAGGCAGTGATCTTTTCAGAATAGTAAGCTATCCTGTTTTTAGGAGTTTATTCACCACAATACATTGATCTCTATATATTTGGTGGTTAACAGTCAAGCGATTCTTTTTCCATCGTCGTTCCAGTTTCCGTCGGAGATGTTTAGCTTCATGTAATGTATCGGTGTACCATGGACAATCAGGACACTCTGTAATAGTTCTAGTATGAAGAGGTGCATACTTATCAATAAGTGATGTCCATTTGTAAAAGCAGTCACCAAACCATCTACATTACCTTGCGTAGTTTGTAACATGGAGGAAACTACGATATCATGCTTGAAAGCCTCCACATCTATGGCACGTAGTTTTCTATATGAAACAATCTTCTGCATGTGAGCAAGTTTGACCAGGGTTGTGGTGAATCCTACAGCGAAGTGGTCACGTGTCAGTTTCCCAAGGTGGTCGCAAAGTCCCAGATCAGTGATGGTAACGTCCGATATGATGTGACTGGTGTCCCTGCTGATCACGACGTCTAATGTATGGCCGAGCACATGAGTCGGTTCATGTACATGTTGTTGTAGACCACACGCTTTGATTGTATCCATAAATCGCTGAGCATCGCAATCGTTTTTGACATCAACATGAAAGTTTAGATCTCCAACCATTATAATCTCATTGTTGTGAGTGGTGTATCCAGCGAGAAATGTAGACCACTGGTCCAAGATGTCAGGGATGGTCGAGCAATTATCTTTTGATGGTGAGGGTCGATATACGACAGCCAGACGCATCGTCATCTCTCCCGTATTCAAAACACAGTCCATGTGTTCAAAGTTTGTGTAATTGCCAGTAGTACTGGAGCCGAGAAGGCGGAATGATATAGTAGACTTGTATAGTAAAGCCACACCACCTCCCTTTCTACTATTGGGGCGGGGTACATGTTTCATGTTATATCCAGAAGGGACCAACTCGGCAATGCATTTCTTGTCCACAGATGTCCCCAGCCATGTCTCTATGAGAGCAACAATATCATAGTGCTGTGTAACAATATAGTCACTCAGAGACAAAGCCTTGTTCTTGATTGATCTTGGGTTAAGGCAACATATTTGCAGAGACATCTTCAAAGGTTGAACATGAACATAGTTACATTTAATCCTCACTAAATTGTTCTTGTTTACACCCAGTCCATTGGCTTGTTTATGTTGATATGTACACGATCCATTTCTAAGAGTTATTATTACCGCAATAGACCTCCCACGCTTTGTTCCTGCAGACACCCCCTCACTGTAGGAATTACTTGGCATATATTAAAGCTCTTTATTGTTGTAAACAACTCACTGGGAAGTGGTGAATGCTTCATTGATTTCCACACAGACTTCAAAGTACTGCTGGTGTATGCAAGGGTTGCCATGGAGACAACCATGTACATTCACTGAACTGCAGTCCCAATTTTAGCGGATAATTCACTTCTGATAATGTTGATTTAAAGGTTTTAGCCAACGCACCAAAATTGCAGCACTAACAGTGCGCACTAATACACGGTATATGTACATTCACCACTCCCCAATGAGTTGTTTACAACAATAAAGAGCTTGAATATATATATATATATATATATATATATATATATGTATATTTATTCTTGTTATATTATGAAATACTCTACTGTTTGGTATTTGTGATTCCATTATCTATGTATTAGAGTACCTTTCCTTGTGCCATTTATGTGGAGTAGAAAATGTCTGTATCGAAATTTTGATGTAATTCTTTTTGTAAAGCGCATAAAACATTAACGTCTACATAAGTAATTTAAGTGTTCAACACATCGAATTTTAATTCCGGTTTTGAATTGAGACTTTGTTCCTGGTGACAAGGAAGTGAAGTCTAGCTTTTGTTCCACTGCCAACAGGATTACACTTGTTTAAACGTAGAAAAACTAATGAGGGACTTTTGTTGTAACACCGTTTTGCAACACAATGCCGGTAGATGGCGAAACGTGAGGGGCCAAGGTATCGCGTGTTTTACTATTTCCTGACTGTGTACAAGCATTTCCATAGACAAATTCAAAACACAACAGTTTCATCAGATTCATAAATATATGTAACATAACTCTAGTTTAGAGGTTAATTTTCTTAAAATGCCTTCAACGTGTTTTTCGGTACCCGAATGTTCAAATAGAGGAGGCCATCAATTCCCATCTGACCGGAACGTGTGTAAATTGTGGGTTATTGCAATCCGCCGAGTGGCTGACAAAACGGGAAAATTGTGGCGGCCAAGTCAAAACAGTTTGGTTTGTCCGTCGCATTTCAAAGCAGATGACTACAAAACGACAAATGTCAGAGGTATGATACGTTAATTTATATATTAATTTATATATTTGATCATATGAATACGTGAATTATTTACGGCCTATGCTATGATATAGCCATTCGTTTTGGTAGCCGTAGGCCGAACCAGATACAGACTGTGTGAGTAGGAGGCCGGTCATTTGTGTGTGGTTAGGCAGTCGTGACTGTGATTACAATGAAGCTGTTTCTTATATAAATGACACAATCAATAATGCATTCATTTTTGGTTTGCTTTAAATCTTATCAGTCATTACAACAGTGTGTGTGTGTGCTTATTTCAGGTTAAATAAGAAATTCAGTTATAACTATTAGGAAATCAACATAAATGCATTGATTATCTATAATTTATTACTCAGTTAAAACATAAGATGTTATTGGTTTGATATATTCATATGAAATCTGGTTTCTTTCAGGGTTCCCTACAGCAGGGAAGAAAATGAGGTTGAAAGATGGGGCAGTCCCATCCAAATTCTTCTGGACGGAAAAATCAGCCAATGTGGATCGTCAGCTACGTGCCGAAAGACGACAACTGCAGCATGATATAATAGTCGATCAAGATCAGCCAATCATAGAACACATCAATTGGCTTAGGCCCACCAACAAATCATAACATTATACATAATTACTATAGTATAGCATAATATCTCAAATATAGAATTTTGGTGCAAAGTGTCAGTATCTTAATAACAGCATTAAAATTTATACCATTCAAAAACCACTTTCATATGTATAAATTTGTGAACCGATACACTGTAATCAGAGAAAAAAAACCTTTTAACCTGGGTTAAACTAATAAAACCCAGGTTTAATCTGCTGAGTTTAACCTTGAATATTTTCAATATTTGAACTATGATTAAATACATTCCTTTGTTGACAAGAATAGATAAATAAATACTTCTTCAGTAGAACATCCCTAAAATATTTGGTGAAGAATGAGGCCAACTGTAATTTCATGCACGAAATAAATTTATCATCCCGATGGATACGGATGATTTCCATACTTTTAAACGTCCAAACAACAAAATCACACCATTTTCGATTTGTGCAACACAAATTTCCCATCACCTGATAATAATAGTCATGGTTGACTTTCAGCAAAAGCTTTCCATGAATATCAAATTGAAGATAAGGAACTGAATCAGGTTTAACTAGCTTGTTACATGCTGTATATGGGCATTTAATTTCAATCATACCATCATCTCCCACTAAACCATCTGGTGAGCATCCGATGTAGGGAACATCTAATGAAACAACTATGCCGGACTCATTCACAGATACACTCTGGTCCTTGGCCACCGCTTCATATTTTCTGCCATGTATTATGGCAGATGACTTTATATTCTTATATCGAGTCAGTGACTCTGCCAGTTGGGGGAAATCTGTTCTGTCTGTTGCAGTGCAAATTCTCCCAAACATTGATGCATGCAAATGCAACAAACGTTCTTCCCTCCAGAACTTGTTGGTTCCTTCTCCACGAGTCTTGATCTCAATCGATTCCTGTTCATCATGTGTGATGGCTGTGATGTGGATGCTCTGTAAAAACATGTCTTCAGGAGATTTGTCCTGATAGTCGTGGTCATTGGCTATGGCATAAACATTTGCAGGAGCATACACCTGCCTGATTGGTGGATTGGTAACTGTGAAATTCAGCCAAATTGACCTGACTTGATCATCATAGCCAGAGATATTGCGGCAGTCCAAAGGCCGTGGATCAAACGTTTTCAGGGCCATCATGGGATTTTTTGAGCTTCTCAGCACAAGATGTTCCATTTTTACAGGTGACCCAGTATATTTTTTTGCTTGGTGAAATGTTTGTAGTACCTGGGTGCAGGTCTCCTGGGTAATTATCCCCTCCTTCAGTTTTGTCAGTGCATGGAGGACCAGACCGACATACTTACAGTGTGCTTCAGGTCCCATGCCTGCAGCACATTCACACTGGCATTGTTATACAACACCGAGACTATCCAGCTGGATGTCCACATTATAGATGCATTTTTTATACATCTCTGCAGAGACATGCCCACATATGTAGACGTTCTCTTTCTGACTGGCAAGTCTAATGGAGCGAAGGAACTTTGCCTTGTACATTGCCTTGCTGTTTTCCTTCAGATCTTGGCCATATAGATCCATGTAGATTTTCACCTGTTCTTCAGTGACTGTGGGCATTTGAAAATATACCATATTAGTATTTAGATATTACATTTTTCATTTAAGAAGATGGCTATTAATTTAAAATTGGTTAATATATCACATTCACTGCAGCTAAAATGGATTGAAAACTATAACATCATTAACGTGTTAGCTCTGATATTGGAACAGATTACCCAGTATAAGCTTAATATTTAAAAAAATGAACCTACATTTAAAACAAAATAAAATATTCCAGCAATTTACCTGTGTCTCTGAATTGATATCTTTATACCCAGACTGCTCGGGCACGTTCATGTTGAACTGCTCAGTCTGGACCAGCTGGTGTCCAAAGTTGTCATTCCTATTATAGGATTCCAGCCTGAAGTTGAACAAGGAAATATCATTTTCTGAATGACAAAATATGTAAATTATTTTAAGAAATGTCTTATCATAAAATAAGCATTGCCAATATACTTGTTAATATTTTCGTAGACATGATACACAATCATACATCATGGGAGCGATTGTATTTTCCTGTATTATCGATCAAAAGATTACCACACATTCCAAGATTATTTACATGAAATTAACTTACCTTTCAATCAGTTGATGTTTTTTTCCTGACAACTTTCATCATTTCTCCGTAATCTTTTGAGTGTTTTCGTTTGGACATTTTTGTACGTGACCGACGCTGTAATTGTACTCGTGTGGAAGGCCCGGTGACGGCTGCTGCCACCTACCGAGCGACCAGAAGAATCCGCTCAGAAAGTCTCCCATTAGGGCAGTAGGACTGAAACTATTGTGAATGTACCAAACATTAAGTAATGTGTTGATACTAATTTATGAATGCGGACATATTTAGTTAATAAAAAAACGTTAGCTGACGAAGTTTTTGCCGTTTTATTATATTACAATACTTCTATAAAACACCTGGGGACATCCGTGGTCCAGCGGTAGCGTGTTGGACCACATATCACTACTACCCGTGTTCGAATCTCGGCGTAGGCATATCTGAAGGCCCATTTAGCCTACCATGTGCACAAAACACCTCAACATAATAGTATGATTACAAAGGGGATATCTATTTAATGCACTTATGGATTATCTCCATGAATGAGCATGTTTTCTTTAAAAAACCCAATAAGACTAGGATCCATTAAGCAAATGGGAGTTTCCCGAAGAACCATACTTTATCTAAGTATACGTCATATACCCTTTAACAACACGAACAACCACGTTCAGTGCCGCATATTATTATACGACTATAAGACGTACTATTTTTTAGATACACGAAATCAAATACGCCATTGACGAACAGAGGTCGTCTCGGTGCAGCTAAAAATATCGCTTCTACCCTGAACGTGTGTATAAAACATCTTACCTGTGAGTAAATAATAATGATAAACGAAGCCAGTATAGGCGGGCTACCTGTTGGTGGAGCCACAAAGGACGACGGTCTTCGTGTTTAACAGGAGCCGATCTCTGTTTAGCCAAGCGTGACGAACTATTTATCTAACACAGAGCTCACACACAACACATACACAGAGACAGTGACACATATCTACGTTATATACGACCCCGCCTAGTAAACAGGATTCCACTGACATTTCGTCTTCTGCGATAGGGGCTGCTCTGTTCTCTGATATTTACGACTTCGGGTCAGGATCACCGTCTCAGGTACGTTTTTAGAGATAATCTGGGTCATTGGTAGAGTCTCATATATTAACTTGAGAACAGGTTCCGCTCCTCAACAGCCCTGCCTTATAACCCCTCCCCCAAGTTCTACATCGAAACATATGGCCGTAATTTATGTCCCCCGAAGTTGACGCGTACAATAACCAGGAAGTATTCAGGGAGTGTATGTTGTCATCGTGATCTCGGTAAAACGTGCTCATCCATCTTACACCTCATACCATCTGTTGTTACTGACACGACTGTGCCTGTTATGTTTAGCTATCTACGAACATTGTAAGCAAACATGTATTTATAACGCTGTAAACAAGCAAACAAACGATCAAAACCACATACGGACTAAAGCTAAAGAAACCTTGGTTTATGATCCCCGTTGTAGAGGGTAAGGTGAGCTAAGTTGTTGACAATACGTTTAAATATGATAATTAGTGATACACATGTTAGGAAGTGTCAGCTGCCAGTGCGATCGATTCGTCATTAGGATCGCGCTTCACTTCACACGGTATTGCCGCTGTTTGGTATAATTCGTTCCAAACTCTGCTTTCAGCTGGTGCTGTGAGAAGTTTCAAGTACGTATAACCATCTTCTAGACGCGGCAGCCTGGGGATACTCCCCAAACTACAAGCAAGCAAAGACTCAGCTTGAACATTCGGATAGCCAGCAATTCTTTGTTGTATAATCCCGGCATCACAACGCACAAGGAAATGTACGGTTCAGAATTTCCTTTTAATAAATATATTTCATTCCGATTTAGCATCGTACTGGTGATTCAATCAGGCAAGTGAATTCGCTTTTAAAACCTAACAGTCATCTTCAGGTGCCAGTAATCGGTAAGCGATGTAAATCTCGACACTGACATACCAGTAGCGGGTACAAAGGTGGGTAAATGCACTTAATTGGCATGCTCTCAGCGGTTACAAAATATGAGTAAGTGCAATTGGCACGCGGATGTGTTTTTTCTTTCTTTCTTCTTTTAAATAATAGAAGAAAGTGATACGGTTGAGTGACGAACACACCTCGTGGCTTAACTATAGAGATGATATCAGGGCGATGAATGACACGGTTAAATATAGTCCTATAGTCGTATGTGATGGTCGAGAGTATAACAAATAAATACTTTCCTCTCTTCAGTTTTGACATGAATACTGCGTTTCGTGCTTCCATTTAGCCGATGACCGCTGTTAATCCGGACGACAAACATGGCCGTTGATCTGGAGTCGTGCAATGCCTGCTTCTGCCACACGTTGGGACTGATATTCGCCGTTTCGTCGTGTGCCTTGACGGCGCTAGGTGTCGCCTGTGTTTCATTATTCGACGAGACATCCTCGTGGTACAAACTGGGACTCGGCGGCTTCGGCGTGGCCGGAGTTCTCGCCATCCTACTCGTGGCCTACGCCTGCTTCGCGATGTCCCGGAGCTGGAAAATGTTCGGATGCTGCGGGATATGGACCGGCGCCAAAGCGGGCGGCGTCCAGAGACGGCTGGAAAATAACAATCCGTACGAGATGCGCATCAACCCTCGCCCAATATCGAATTCGATGACTGACAATCCTCCGACATCCTCGTCAAATGTAATAGGAATGGTGTGATATAGAGGGTTAGTGTATGCTAGTTGTGTTATATGTCAATGACACTGTCTGTCGTTTCATATACGTATTCCGACAGATTGGTGACAGACAGCACTACACTTCATGTTATATATATATATATAAAAATTAAATGGGATAATGTAAATTTAACAAAAGTATAATTCTTGTCAAGGCTAATATAGAACTGACTAGTAGAAATTACTATATAACTAATGTTAACTTGTTGGTACTTATTGTGATAAACAGATTTGTGTGTGTGTGTATGTATGTATGTGTGTTTGTGTGAGCCATTTATCACTGGTTTCTTATGACTGTATATCATTCTCCTAAACACATTTGTAAAGTCAGAGAGAGAGAGAGAGATTGTGTGTGTGTGTATTTAGTTGTTTGTTCGTCTGTTTATTTGTCTGTGTGTGTTGGGGGGGGGGGGAGCAGGGGAGGATTTCAACAAGAACAGTAATTTTAATTGTTTGCTCTACTGGACCAGTTTTGAAACTATTGATTGTATAAGTATATAACACAATTGAAGTTGTTTACTTGTCATGTACATCGCATAATATACAGGTTTAAACCATTGACACTGTTCTCCTTCGTGATATCTAATTATAATTATTTTTTAAAAATCAAGTCCATGTATTATAAAATAGATGCGTGATTTATATAATATGTTAAATGATGTTTTTATGATTAAAAAAAGTTTGAAATTCATTTCGTTCATGCCGATATCGGGATGTAAATTATATATATTATCATTTTTTGTTGTTGGCGCCCCCATGGTCTAATGGTAGCGTGTTGGACCACAGATCAATACCACCCGTGTTCGAATCTCGGCATGGGCATATCTGATATTTGTTTCATCTTTGACTTCGCTTCATTACCTTCAGAGGTCGCTTGGCCCATTTAGCCTACCATGTGCACAAAAGTGGCTGTAAAACACCAATCAGTGTTATTGTTATTACTATTATAGAGGATGGCAAGTCATCAAAATGCATCCATTTTTCTACACATTTTTGTAAACCGCGGATCTAAATTTGTTTGCAGGAGGGGGGATTCTAGATGCCCAGATTTTCTAAAGAAAAAACCAAGATGTAATATATTATACTCAATCAACAGATTCTAAAGCTATTAAGACATCTTGAAACACCTATTAATCCAACCCCCAGATCGAATCCCAGTCTAGTATGCGTCTGTGGGATGTTTCAACCAGCAATATGTATAGCTAGCTTCGGTCTGATCATGGAGTTTCCTAGGGATCGTTTAACTCGTCAGTCATGTAACACCAGATGGGACCAACGCTGGGCCAGGATAAACACCGCAATCACTAACAGCTAGGTGTGGGATTTCTCGGTCATATTGGAGCATTTATAGATTACGTTTATTAGTTTTCAATACGGGATGTTTAACTTGTTTCTTAACGTACAATTTCTATTCATTAATATCTTAAACACAGTTGCTGGAGGTCTGCCACCTTTTGCAAATATTGTCAGCACACTCGCTATAGGAACTATATATTCACTTACAAAATGATTTAAATTTGGTGTAAAAACAACTGTGCGTCATTCAAATATCAAACTTTTACACAATGTGCATGCGTTTAGCGCGCGCGCCTCGGTGTGTGTGTCTAAGTATAATATTTTATATACTGTTACGGCAAGTACACGCACACACACACACACACACACAACATATATATATATATTACCAGACACAAGAAAAACACCCTCTTTTAGTCCGTAAACGAAAAATAAATACCGTGTATAACAAAGTACACAACCAACACAAGATCTTTAATTGTCATATATTTATTAGATAGTAGATCTATATTAATTAGAGAAACGCCAATTAAATAAACCTTGTCAACTAATTTTCGCGGGCTTTTACACTTCGAGTCACAGCCCAGAGCAGCGGAGGCGGAGCTTCAAGGTTTTCAATAGAGGCTGGACTCTCGTTCTGAATATCTCGGTTTGAACAACGATCTACTCCGTAATACAATTGGAATTCAGATAGGAAAATACTTCTGGTGATAGATTAGTTTCCTGTTGTTCAGCATATTCCATTATTATATGTTGTTATTGTGAAAAAATGAAAGTAAATAATTCTTTAGCGAAGTCTGCTAGTATCGGTTATTGCTTGAAAACTGAAATGGCGACAGACGGGGTTTGTTTACATTTTCTCATGATTCGCGTTAATTGGCGAGAAATAATACCCAAATGCAATATATCAATGCTGGATTATTGCTCTATCGATCAATACTTTTGTGTAATACAATATGTCTCCGATTTGATGAGTATTTTCGATCCAAATAGCACACCCGTTTGTTTATTAGAAATATGCCATCTATGGCGGCGCATTATCGCTGACGTGCACATGCGCCAAGCCTACTGCTAGACGATACTCCACGGAAAATGACCACAAATAAAACAAATCGTTGAAGATATCTCTGAATTATCCTGGTAAAATGATAGTATTACAACTGCCTTGTCCATTTTCGATATTATTATAAACGGCCAAAGATGTGTATTGAAGAAATACTATGGGAAAGCCGCCTACAAATACGGCAATCCGCTTGTACACAGGAAATGTGTTCTGCGAATTACCACATAGAACTTCCAATTTAATTTATTTTGTTTACTAAATTAGTCTTCTTTGAATATAAATATCACCTTATCTTTCATCTTCCTTTACTGACTGTTGGAATCGTGGAGTATTATCACCGGCAATGATCGTTAAAATATCTCGCGTACACACTGAAAACGAACGGGGATCCAGCAGGTCCAGGCCGATTCGTACTTTTACCTGACGTCCTGTGGATTCACCCGACACCCAGTAAAAGAACAGGACATTGGACTAATTACGCATGCGCAGTAAATATTTACATTTAATGGCGGCAACTCCAATTGACGTACACATGGATGAGTAGATAAAATAAAAAACTGGATCTGATAGGTAATGTGTTAACTTTATAATTTGTTATTCTACTAATCATTTACCAATCGTCGTAGTATTGAAGGGTTATTTGTATAAAATGATGTCTTATTATTATCAAACCAGATTGTTTTTTTCCATGCACGTGCATCACATTCTTTAACTTTTAAGGGGTCGTATAATAAATACAATTTTAGTTAAGCTCTTTATACTAATAGAGATTATTACAAGATTTTATTTCAGATATTAACCAAAACAGAGCCGGAAAAAGATCTGTCCAACTTTTTAGCAGCGTATTTACAAGAGAAACGGATATTGATATACCAAAATAATTGGAAACTAAGATTTGATGATTGATCTGTTGATTTATTACCCTTAAATTTTGTATATTTGTCCTGGGAAATTTTGTCCTTAGCATTAGCATAAACGATCTCCCTGATAACATATGGTCTCCTAGGTATGTTAAATGATGTTTGCAGATGACACAAAGATGTTTCGAGAAATTAGATTAGTAGAAGATAAACAGATTTAATTCGTAGTAAATGATGTGTTTGGTAAGAAGCACATTTGTCCAATCTGTGCTAATGATTAAGATGTTTGTTTAACCCAATAAAATTGAATTATGCAATTTTTCATAATAATAATTATTAAGGAATTGATAGCATTTCATTTGTAGCAAAAATTATTTCGTTTTTCTCCCTTTTTGGATTTGACATTTCATATGATAAAATGTATTGTTTTGCCACAATAAATTTTGAAGCATATCATTTGTTTTATTTATGTTCTTCATGGCTCAATCACATACATGTAATGGAGACATACTTTAGACATATTTTGTAGCCAGTAAGTTCCTAAATCATAAGTTGGCATCAAATGTTTCAATGATTAATTAACTTTGTAAAGTTGCAAATATATATAAGATACATAAGGTTCTGCCTTGAATACTCCACAATAATCTGTCAATATAGCATTATGTTAGTGCACAGATATGTCATGTGCACATCAGTATCGATAAAGAAGCACAACACGTGTCAGAGACAAAATGTTCAATATATTGAAATTTATAAGAGAACATAATAATCATTACAATAAAGGTAATCTATAAACATTTAAATATAATAATTCAGTTTTTTATTTACCTTCAATCCCTTATTTAGATGAAAAAAGAGCAAAATTAAAATCTTAACAACAATTTGCAAACATTTCCAAAGAGTTGCAAGAAATGACCTGAACCAGCAACATCTAACAAATTATAGAACCAGATATTCTTTCTAGAAAGACAAGGTATGAGCAGTCACATATTTATTTACTACATTTTCTAACTAAATAGCAAGAAATTATAATATTTCTAACCGATTTAAAGCATCTTGCTGTCAACACACCCAAATGTTTCATTTTAAGTACTCCTATGTCTCGTCATCATCAGATTCATTTGAAGTACCCAAGTCTTGCATATATATTGATTCATTTTCAAGATGGTCATTTAATTCCATGAGAAACTTAAGATAATTTTGTTTCAGCACAACTTTTTGGTGTATGAATTCTTGTTCATAAACTTCAGTGAATACCGCTCGCACATCAACAGCCGATATACATTCAATTTGGTCTGTTATCATTGCCTTGATTCGGTGATTGTGCAACTTGTCTGCATGCACGCATCATGCATGTGTATGTATGTAACACTGCCAATAAACTTTAAATTGAGAAATTCATCTAGATAGCAAACATTCAACGCCTAGATCAGATTCATAGTTTTTTGTACACCAAGAACTTATTTAGTTAAACTCATTAACAAAAATACAATCACACTGAACAAGCTGGAGAGTGTTGGTTAATACCCAGATACCTAGGGAATTAACAAAGAATACCAATTAATTCTCAGTGAAAAATTAATGTCCGATAAAAGGATAGGACGTCATGTAGAAGTAACGTCTGTAGAAATATTTTGAAACGGTCCCTAAATAAATTTCTAGTATTTACGAAGTTCTAATTCGATCAAATATACATGTATAACTGGCGATAATGGATAATATACACATACAGCGTATTCAGTGAACTTCAGTATAATTAATTTCACCCCAAATTACATGGATCGCGTATGAATAATGCAGTACTGTATGACAATTACATGTGTTTGGTGAGAAATTTTCGAGGGTTAGCCAAAGAAAATTAACATTGTGTCAAATGCATACATAGGATCATAATTTATGACATACAACAGGTTAAATACACATCCATCTAATATTTAAACCTTTTTTGATGACTTAAGCAACAAACAATCTATTTATAAGGTTAATTTAGCAAAAAAATTGCAAAAGAAAATCAAGTATCCTTTTCAATCAGCTCTCATCGATCTGGTGCAGACTTAATTTAGTTTTAGTAAGAAGCTTTGTCATTGGGCATACTATCCCACTACCAACCAATCACGTTAATAGATTCAGTAATTGTAGCCTTACAACTTTATAATACCCCTGCACATTCGTTGTCGAATAGGTAGGTTTGTCCTGTACTTTTACCAGAGATTTTACCTGTGAATTCACCGGACGTCAGGTAAAAGTACGAATCGGCCTGGACGTCCAGACTCTGCGATTAACGCGACCCTATTTTAGTAGTTCTAAATCCTGCTGCCAGATGTCACTAGCTTAATTGACAAGGTCTATTCATTGTCAAAGTGAACAATTCGTGTTTAGGAAATAATAAATATCGTTTAAACTAATTCTTCTAAGATAACAATTTGCAGTTCAATAATTTCTAATTCAATAAGACAGAAATACAGTTAATCACCTTCGGTTAAACCCGTAGTTATGTAGTTTGTATTTATTTGTTGACTACAAGGCGTGAAAACTCGCAACCAACGAAACAACGAAACTTACGAGACTGAGGAGTGTATTTTTTGCCCCGTCATAACTGTAACTATTTTCGGGATGATGGTGAAGAGGGCTGCTAAACAAACATTTTGTATCGATACAGTTCCTGATGTCGTTACACTTGTTTGAATTGCAGCACCATACGCAGACCTTGGCATGGATGGTCTGGTCGAGGTACGGTAACTCGGCGTTACGTTCGCAACCTTCTGCCGAACAGTAGTCGTCGTTCTCTGGCTCGCAGCTGGCATAATATTGTAACCCTGAAGTGCCGTATTTCTGTACAATCGTCATCAAACATTTTGTTCCACTGGGGCAGTTTTGCAGGTGGCCTGGATTTCCCCGGTTTTGGTTAGCTTCACTACCGTTTCGTTCTCCTCGGATGTAACACTTCAGAGATTTGTAACCCGGCTCGCCGTTTTCCAGGGCAACCTAGGATCGAAGAAATGCGTACATCTTCAGTTTGTGGGTATTTTGGACGTATGCTATTTTTGAACGGGTTGTCAACCTGTCAATTAACTGACATGCACAGTTGAGAGTACAAACCATCCACCTGAAAGAAAACTATACTGTGTACGCCCACTGATTTGATACTAAACGGGTCCCAACTTCAGGTTAGGGCAAAAATGAAAGCAGACTGCTAAAATAAGATATATAAACATTGTGAATTATTGTGTCGTTGGTTGCATAAGTCGTGGAAGCAATACAAAAGGAATATCTTTTCATCGGAACACATTTAAAATAGCTGTTAAAACGTTTTGTTAAGGGAAATTAAGCTTAACTATTAGTATATTTAGCCTGTTCGACAACCCGTCTCTGGCGTTTGATCCCAACTAGACTAGATCTACGGATTTGGATAAAACGACATTTACATATTTCATGGCATATATGATATAATAGGACAGGAGTAATAAAGATGTTCTGCACACATACAATAATAATGCACACATCACAATAAATGTCCGTATTCACAGGTTAAAAACTCGAAGCGCGGCCGCTTCAACATTGCTTTTTGTCAACGTTGTTTGGTCATGGCGCCCCATTCAAACACCACTAACTGCTCGGTCTTGTTTTCTTTCAGGTCAATTCTCCGAACTAACATGTAAAACATCACCTGCGTTTTCAGAAGAACCACAAGCGGTATTTTAAAATATCAACAAAAGGCAAAGTTTGTAACACGTATATATAATAAAGTTTTTTGGAATAAAGATATAAGGATAATTTAGCTTATCAAATTTGACGGATATTAAATCTCCCATTTGAACAGAATAGTTCTCTCTCATAAGTACACAATAGGAGAAACTATATATACATGTACATCTCCTTATAGATTTGATTTTAAATGTATAAGACACAGAACATTTATAATAACAAATCTTTTGTTTTAGTTATTGACTTTCAAATCCACAGCAGATACTTTATAGATTACGGACAATTAAATGATTATCACCGAATGCAGTATTGATGTTTATGTCTCACAGTAAATTATAGGTTCGCTCATATATCTATATATCTATGATATATATATATATATATATATATATATATATATATATATATAGAGAGAGAGAGAGAGAGAGAGAGCATTACAAATAATTATATTAAGACAATAAGTATTTCTGTATAACTAGTTCATTAAGTTCGTTTATCATTAAACCCGCGACACCAAAACGGAGTTCTGAGGCCCAGTACTCACAAATTGAAAAAGGGTTGTCTCCTTGCTCTAACTGGTACGCGGTTAATGATGATGATTGATGTTTTACGACAACATTTGTGCACATGGTATAGGCTAAATGGGCCTAGCGATCCTCAAAGGTAATGAGGCGCAGTCAAAGATGAAACAACCTTCAGATAGGGCCACGCCGAGATTCGAACTCAGGTGGTAGTGATCTGTGATACGCTACCGCTAGACCACAGAAGCGTTGCCCATGAATGAAGCGTGTCTAATCTTTCACTTCGTAGAAATTGGCCGTAAAACTTCAATCATCATCATCATCATCATCATCGCAAATTTTAAATCATCGCGTGATTTAAGAATATACAAACTATGATATAACTCACCGATAGATAACCAGACATAATTAGTAGAATCATCAGAAAACTTCCTTGAACCGCTCTACTCGCTATCGCGGCCATTGTACGCATTTCTGATAAATATTGTACGCTGTAATTAAGCTAGAACCTACAGATTATTCGCTACAGACCGAAGTTTCATTAATACACTCCTACTACCAGCGGCGGTCTTTTATACAGAAATAATCTTGATAAGATGAGTGCAACTAGCCAAATCGAAGACGGAAGTAGGCTATATTAGTTGTATAATTCGCTAATCAGTAATAAACGAAATCACTTCCCAGATTTCTTTCAGAAAAATTCGCCACTTCTCGACAAAAAAAAGAAAGAGGAACATATAGATAGACAAACCGAAAGTTATATTATATAAAGCTCTCAATGTTATCTTTTTAGTAAGACTCTCAGACTATGTCCTCAGTTAAGGAACAACACTTGAAACACACATAAAGCGCTGACGCACTGTTTGTATGCGCGATGATGGGCGGCACTTGACTTATGGGCTACAGACACGGATAGACAGAAACCCAGAGAAATAAATAGAGGGGGGTGGAGGGTGGAAAGAGATGGTTATATCAAATATAAAGGTGAAATATATAATTCATAATTCAGTAAAAGTTGATTATAACTAAATTCAAGGGGGATGGGAATTTATTTCTTTATAATGGTACTTATCCCAGTTGTCAAATCTAGGTGCCATGTATGTATCAGATATACAAATAATAATCATAATAATAATATGTGACATTTATATAGCGCCCTATATTCAGCTAGATAGCTGCTCTAAGTCGTTTTACAGTATTATTATCCCTGACTCAGACCTGTTCCAATCCAGCACACATCCCAACTTCCACGGAAGCATACAATGCATGCCCATCATGTCCTGTCAGGTTCTCAATTCATGGATGAGTGAACCATTCGCCACATGACAGCATTGCTGCTCCAGAGCCTCGAACCCGCGACCGTTTGGCTACAAGTCCTACGCTATAATTAACTGCTGTTGTTTTGTTTTTCGGGGAGAATCCCCAGGCTGTCGCTATTAGGCACCGGAGCTCACTTAACCAATATGGAATGGTGACAGACTATTATAGCTACAACATAGCATACAAAATACATCGCACAAAAGTAATACAAAAGAAATATCTTTTCATCGGTAAGTATAAGGAACATATTTAAAATAACTGTTAAAGCGTTGTTTTTTGGCGGGAAGTTAAGCTTAACTATTACTATATTTAGCCTATTCGACAACCCCCTTCTGTCTCCGACATTTACATATTTCATGGAATATAACAGGACAGGAGTAATACAGATTGTCTGCAAACACAAAATTATAATGCACACATCACAATAAATGTCCGTATTCATAGGTTCAAAACTCGAAGTGCAGCCCCTTCAACATTGCTTTTTTTCCACTACCGAAGTCAGCGCTGTTTGGTCATGGCAGCCCATTCAAATATCACTTGACTGCTCGGTCTAGTTTTCTTTCAGGTTAACATTCACATATAGCGACCGTCGGTTCACAAAGTCATACTGACACCGGGCGATAACTACAAGTTCAGACTTGCAAGGAAAAGTAAAAGCGAAAGAACCGCATCATGCTGTAATTAGAGATGTTTTCGCGTCTTCTTAATTTCAGGAATCCCAACCCATTAGCCAATTCACGGGGCTTTATATTCGCGTAAACGGCAGACTTAGTTCATGAACCACACACACGAAACTTACATTCGCGTGTCATATTTAGATTATCGTGAAAATATCTGTAATTACAGTATGTGACATGAGTAAGAGTTCTTATCGGTGAAGATCTTAGTCGTCAGTCGTCTAAATACATTTTTGTGTACAGAATGCATGAACAATGTGTAATGACGCTAATTTACTATCAAGTTGTGTGATGATCTCAGCGAGAAGTTGACAGATATTGAATATAAAAATCACCTTCTGTCAGGCCGTGCCATTCTCAATCCTGAAATACAGAAATAAATATGTTTTATAGGATACATATATAGTGGCACTGGCTAAGAACATCAACATCTAAACATCTTCTGAGACCAGCTACACCATAACAGACATATTACAGAAATAAATATGTTTTATAGGATACATATATAGTGGCACTGGCTAAGAACATCAACATCTAAACATCTTCTGAGACCAGCCACACCACAACAGACATATTACAGAAATAAATATGTTTTATAGGATACATATATAGTGGCACTGGCTAAGAACATCAACATCTAAACATCTTCTGAGACCAGCTACACCACAACAGACATATTACAGAAACAAATATGTTTTATAGGATACATATATAGTGGCACTGGCTAAGAACATCAACATCTAAACATCTTCTGAGACCAGCTACACCACAACAGACATATTACAGAAATAAATATGTTTTATAGGATACATATATAGTGGCACTGGCTAAGAACATCAACATCTAAACATCTTCTGAGACCAGCTACACCACAACAGACATATTACAGAAATAAATATGTTTTATAGGATACATATATAGTGGCACTGGCTAAGAACATCAACATCTAAACATCTTCTGAGACCAGCTACACCACAACAGACATATTACAGAAATAAATATGTTTTATAGGATACATATATAGTGGCACTGGCTAAGAACATCAACATCTAAACATCTTCTGAGACCAGCTACACCACAACAGACATATTACAGAAATAAATATGTTTTATAGGATACATATATAGTGGCACTGGCTAAGAACATCAACATCTAAACATCTTCTGAGACCAGCTACACCACAACAGACATATTACAGAAATAAATATGTTTTATAGGATACATATATAGTGGCACTGGCTAAGAACATCAACATCTAAACATCTTCTGAGACCAGCTACACCATAACAGATATATTACAGAAATAAATATGTTTTATAGGATACATATATAGTGGCACTGGCTAAGAACATCAACATCTAAACATCTTCTGAGACCAGCTACACCATAACAGATATATTACAGAAATAAATATGTTTTATAGGATACATATATAGTGGCACTGGCTAAGAACATCAACATCTAAACATCTTCTGAGACCAGCTACACCACAACAGACATATTACAGAAATAAATATGTTTTATAGGATACATATATAGTGGCACTGGCTAAGAACATCAACATCTAAACATCTTCTGAGACCTATAATTTCATAAATCTATAAATAAATAAAACTACACATACATCAATCTTAAAAAATCTATATCTATATATACGTATACCTATGCATGTGTTTGGGCTACTCATCAGCATGTGGGGTTCGGCTAATCTGCTTTTCGTGGGCGATAAATATGTCACGCCACACAGGGAAGCGGCTACATGCAGGCTACGCAGAAAAGCGGAAGCAAGTAAAAATACCATTTGACACCACAACTCGCAGTAAACAACACGTGCGTGTGGTTCAATGGTGAGTTAATTACTACTTACACAAGATAACTACTTTGACACCACTGTTTACATTCAACAGTAAGTATCTTCTGTGGTTTAAAAGAAACCTAAACATCGAACATTTAGACACCCCAGATGCTGACCTCAGCTAATTCATTCTGGGTTCGAATCACCGAACGAATCCTACCCATATCAACGGCGTCGATAGACGCCCGACACGTCTAGCGTCACAAGTTGTTCTCTAATCAGGTTTGCTTGTAGTTCGGGGAGTATCCCCAGGCTGTCGCTTGTTTGGCAGATCAGGGTGAAACGTTAGACCTTTTATAGGTCCTCGATCGGCGCTTTAACAACGCGTGATAAGATGTACACTACCTACATATGGAAGCAGCGAAATTATTTAGCTCCAGAAAACTAAGTAGCAATACTGCACAATGGAATATTACTGGACTAGAACGAAATATCCTCTCAATCATGAGTAAATACTATGATTTATTCAAACCAAACAGCTAATCCTCATACATTTCCGTCCATCACTTAGTGAACATTCACACACGCCTAATTTAGCACACCCAATTATTTGCAGTTAGGTGTGATTGGATATAAATTAAAACGCCAATTCGCTTGATCTGTTTGACCTATAATCGAGAACAGCTTATTTCAGGCAGATCTTCGAAACTGCGAATGAGACGTCGGGATAGCTATACATTCAACAATTTTCCTATATATGAGTGTAATATAATTACTCACAATATGTGGGGAAATCTCTCTCTCTCTCTCTGTGTGTGTGTGTGTGTGGGGGGGGGGGGGTAACTTATTGATACTGACATGGGGTATTAATTCAACACAAACATTTCGCTTCAAGTATATTGTCGTTTTCAACACATTCGATTAGTTCAACCTTATTGACCAAGCGTAAAATCATTGCTATTAACGGACCCACATTATTTCAGTCTTTAACAAACGTCGTCCGACATCGTGAAGATCAATATATGACCATGACCAGCTATGTCGACTACTGGCGGTTCGACTTCCGCATTTGTTTTGTATATACTGCTTGGTGAAGAATTACAAATGTATAACCTTTTTTTAATTCAATGATAAAATGCGATATTATACCACGAAGTTATTAGTAAGTAATCTATTATTCTGCGTCTGTGTCATAACTGTCAACCACCCATTGATATAATGTACGAGATAGCTTAAACAACCATAAAGCCATTCAGTATTCGTCGGTTTTTCGTTGTGTTTCCCTAACTGATCCGCTGAGTGACTGAAATTCATATGGGACGAAATCGGAGCGGGCCGAATTAATTCATAGCCCTTTGTCCAATAAATAGAATTGCCGACACTAGGAACGCATATACGGGGTATTTATTTTCTCTGTTTTTTTCCACTTTATCATTTTGTTGTGTGGTTGTCGTAAAATACAAGATGTGAGATAAGCTTAAAATTTTATTTGTATTTCAATAACTTCATATGAATCCCACTATAAACACCACTAAAATCAAAATGTCACAAGACCGTGAAGACCATTCTTGTCCATTGGCATTAGACGATTAGTCGAATCTAGATCTAGATCTACAGTAGCATTGTGATTGGCATTTACTGATTTAGATCTGATATAGATAATTGTGCAGGTTTTGTCTAGAGACATGGTTTATTAATCTAGTCTGTACCTAAGGCTAAGAATAGGGAAGGCGGTATTTTTATCAGAATTGCCATAGAGCTTCATTGGATAGGTGTTGTTATAACTAAGAAGAAAATATATAATTTAATGGGGCTATCTTTATCATTATTGAGTAATCGGCTTAAAAATGCCCCAAATATCGCCACTTATTTGACAGGTCACAAAAGTCCAATTCCAGAAATGTACCATTGCCAGAGCCCAGAGGTGAAGGTTTATCAACATCATAACTCACCAAATAATTGTATCACTGACCTGTTTTCATCATTTGTGTAATGTAAATTTTATGTATAACACATTAAAATAAATAGATATGTATCAAGTTATCATATTTTTCAGAAGTAAGGCTGCAAAATTGGCCCGAACACCAATCAGCAAATTTAGAAATGGTGAAATTTTCAAATTAGTCGTAGAATATCCATTTTTGTTTCATTAGATAGGTCTCAAAGAGAATAATAAATACATATATCACTTGACATGGTTTCCTTACATAATTTGGGAAATATATACCTCGATAGGGTAGAAAATGACCAATGCATATATTTTTAATCAACAGACATAAAAAACAATTAAAATCAACATACAGTGAAAAAGAAGTTCAGGTGTTATGCTGTTATATATTTTATAAAGAAATTAACCACAATATAATATGTTTTATGATTAGAATGTAGTTATATATACATATTATGTGCATGTAAATCATATTACGGTGACAAATGTGGTGAACTATTTTTCAAGTAAGACGGACAAATCCAATGGAAAAGACTACATTGTTTTATGTACTTACATCTAACAAATTGAAATGCAAATAATCACAAACACCATGCAACTTTATCCCCCCAAAATTGCCTTTTGGTGTTTATCTTAGGCCGGCAAACTTGAATCAAGCAACTTTTTTTAAACAGATGTTTAATTCCCTATTACATCTTAAATATTCATAATGTGCACAAAATATGGTCAAATATAATATTATTATGCATATTTCATACATAAAATAAGATGGATGGGCTAAATTAGGCATAGATTTGATCGGATTGTATAACAACCTAAACATGTTGAACTGATGCTGTGGGAATTTACGAGATTTGGCACTGGAGGACCTCTGGGTTTTTCCCATTGCGCAGCATGGATAGTTTCGCATCAAAAACAAAAATTATACCATTAAATAGAAAACATTCTCAGCTTTATCACAGTGGTGGTTTCCCTTTTCTAGCTCAATTATTAATAGATGTATTATTGTGGTTTAGATTTAAAAGTGATCCCAGACTAGGTTAGTTTCATATTTTCATAGGGAAACCAGCATATTTAGAAAGAGTGGAATATTGGCAACAACATGGCTAGCATCGTTTGTTAATAGATATTGCCAAGGCTGTGCACAAAAAGGGTAAATGGTCCCTATTGTGGACCATTTTGCCATTGTTTGCGCTTCTTTTCTGGCCGGTTTTGATGTAACGTCATTTAACAATTATATCCCCGATTTGAAAACAAATTAGATTAGGGGATAGAGCTATATGCTTTCTATTACGTGAAATATTAAGGCAACCACAAGCAAAACAAAAACGACTTTCATTTCACGCATCATTTTCCTTACGCCCATTTAAAAGCACTTGTCAAATAATATTCACGACATAACGACATCCCTACTAAGAATATAGTAAGATCATTGGTTATAATTATAAATCCTATATACAAAACTTATTAGAGTCTTACCTGACGCGCAGAGAACAGATTTTCAAGCACTTGCGTGTATTAAAACTGGCTGATATATATATACAATCAATGCAGGTGTCAAAATATGTCCTAAATTTCCTACACAAGTTACTACCCTCTCCACTAAACAACCTCTTTACTGCATCTAGAACTGTGCATGAATATAGTACTAGTAACTGCACAACAATGAAACTGCAAACCTCTCCAACTCGGATTGTTGTAACATCACAATGCATTACCAAGAAGGGACCACAAATATAGAATCTTTTATCTACAGAATTCTATACTAATACTGCTCATCAGACACTGATACCTGTATCTGGTTTCTCTTCTAGATTCGAAAGGGCCATTATTCGGCAGAACAGCGACTTATTAAATTATTATTTCTAGCTGTGTTAATCCGATGGGCTGAGGCATCTGGGTGGGTGGAGTGGTTCTGTATGGACACATATGATCCTAAATGTTTTGTCCTGTCTTATTATATGTACATTATTATATATTTTTCTAAGCTATGGAATCCCTTTAAACTTAATACTGATATTATCTTGTTAAACAAATTAAACAATGAAATAATGTTTTCAGGTTACAGTCTACACAACTCTATTCCATGGTTTGGGACTGTATACTACTAACTATGATACAATATTTACATAAATAATATATTTTATATGTTTTCATACAGTTCCAAAATAAAATTGACTGATTGATTGAGTCTATATATTATAGTATATATATATATATATATATATATATATATATGATTTAGTTTAGCTTGCCTAAAATGACAATCAGTAGTCTATCTAAAGTGCATATAATGATGTACATGTATGGTTTAATAAAGCTACATAATAACATTTATGGCAAGCACTAAAATTGTGCCCCAGTCCAAAAATCTGACACCTATTTTCCAGATAACTTTACCATAAAATCAGCTCAAAAATACCAGTCAGTGGCACTCTCCTTCAAGTACCATACTTTATATATATATATATATTGTTTACAGTAAATGGATTAAGTATAATTAAATTTTTCTCTGTATTATGATATAAAAAATATATGAATATAATTTTTCACTGATTATGTACAATCAGTTGGTTCTCAGAAATAAATGTGACAA
Source organism: Paralvinella palmiformis (assembly GCA_025642065.1). NCBI lineage: Eukaryota > Metazoa > Annelida > Polychaeta > Terebellida > Alvinellidae > Paralvinella > Paralvinella palmiformis. The sequence continues at coordinate 85,602 of JAODUP010000963.1, read as the reverse complement.
TTGAAAAGTAGAAATGACTAACATGGAAGCCTTTCTGAACAATATGTTTTATGTGTGTATAGAAATTGACTGGAGAGAGTACACAAATTTCTTCTATAAAAATAATATAAGGAGATCATGAATTATATTTTATTTGGCTTTTATGTGTAATAAAATATATAGAGATTATAAGTAGCAGTTGATTTCTAGGATATATATCAAAATAACAGAGTATAAGAATGCAATATGAGGATATTCACCTGGAGATGAAGAGCAGTTGGTATCAGTCTGAGTTAAGACTCATTATACGGCAACCCATAAAGAATGTTATTTGACAAGTTCTTTGTAAATAAAACCTCATCTAACTATGTCATTGAAGTCCATTTAAACAATCAGTCATTTTCATTTATTTATTTTGAATCCCTATATAAAAATGCCCACTCATTAATAGATGTCAAGGTCATTAGGTGGCAATCATGACGGCATTAATCATGAGAACAGCGATAGATTAAATAAAGTAATAGCAATGGATCAAAAGTCACGTGTAATTAACTACCCCCCAAGGCTGTCCGCGGATATGCCTCCCCCCACTACTCTAATGCCAACTTTCAGCCAACTCTCAAAGTTGGCATAAAAGTGACGTTATACTGTAATTAATTGTCTGTTAATGTTTTTGAGACCTTTTTAATGCCAGGTTATCTTATCTGAAGTTAAACTGTATCAGTACTGATTGAGGCCAGAGGCTAGCAGTCCTATTCCATTTTGTTTCACTTTCTGAAAGGAATTAAATTAAAAGTAAGCACAGACATTCATTTGTTGTATGCTTCGTATATATTTGCTCCAGGGAAATAGTTCGTTCGATATTTATATTACTCTTTTTTTTGTTATCAGATCCACTTAGATGATGACACAAGGTATAGAACAGATACCTGATTCTCTTGGCTATCTTATGCTTAATGAAGATGGTGCTGTTATCGCAGTAAGTCTTAATACTAACTATCCTTAATTCTCGTCTCAGATTGTTTAACTAGGCCAAGGTCATAATGTAATAATTGTCTTAGTTATCAGCATGATGTTTGATATCTAAGAATAAAAAAGCTTTCAATCTGACAGCTCCTATATTAATTTCTGTGCTGATAGTATTAATTGTTAACATGCTAATTTTGATGTTGTTATTGTTAAATGGGAGTTCCATGTCTAAATTATGCAGTCCCAACCTAAAATTAAAAAAATGACCATTAAAATTGCACAAAATTGTAATTTTATGGTGAGGAATCTATCTTTGAACACAGTAAAATTTTACATTAGTTTTTGATTAAAAACCAGAACGATAGAAGAATTATAGCTTACTAGACTTCTGTAGTCGGGGATGATTCTGATTAAAAGCAACACAGGAAGAAAGGCTTGTTGGTAAAATGTTAATACTGATAACAAGGGTGTTAATTTAGCAGAGCTTATCCAGCTAAATCTGCTATTTAGATTAATGTTTATGAAAATAATGTTTACATACTTGCATATATCAGATTTTTTCAAACAAAACGCTTTTATGGTTAAATAATACTGGGTGCCGGTATATAATTATCTGAATATTTTCTCTTCAGATAATCATATACCAGTATTATTTAACCATAAAATATTCATTTCAAGTTAATTATGAAATTGTTTTTAAATGCGAATTTTGCTAATTTGCATTGCAGAGTGGTGGCCAGTTGGAGAACGGAGAGAAAATAGCTAATAAACTTATGCATTTGATAAGAATAGCCATTAAAATGCCAACATCAGATGAGAGGGCATCCAGCTTTAAGAAAATAACAGGTAACTTATTTATAGGCTATTTATGTTTCAATAATTATTGATTATTGCAATTTTATTGACAGATTAGGGGTTTGGTGTGCTCTATGATGCACAGAAAGTTTGCTCCTCTTCCAGTTATTTGCATTACCAATTGGTAGTGAAAAGGGAGCTCCCAGAAGCACCTCGACTTACCGGTATATGCCCGACATAGTTCCTACCAGCTGAAGGAAATATTTTTTTGGTCATCCTGGACACACAACACTACAGGATTCAACCCAATAATAGCCAGAGTCAGAATAAAATTGTCACATCACTGCCTACTAAATCATTATTATTCAATAAATAACAACTAATTTTCACCAAACTGTTATTTTGATATCACAAACATGCCGGTCTTTATATAATAATACTTGATAGTCACGCGTTGTTACCTACCGGTACTTCCAGATGTGCTGTGAAACAATGAATTAATAACACTTGCAATGAGGTGTGTTTGTGTGAGCCAGAGTTGTAACAAAATCTCTGCCTATTAGTAGTAGTCTTATCCAATAAATAACAATTAAGTTTCACCAAACTGTTATTTGGATCTCACAAACATGCCAGTCTTTGTGTAATAATAGTTGATAGTCACGTGCCATTAACTACCAGTACCTCCAGATGATTAGCGATACTATAGAAATCACTGTTCACATTGCATGTTTGGTGTGACAAGTTTGTTTATTAGTTATAACAATGTTTGTTTAGTTTTTTGGGGAGAATCCCCAGATTGTCACTTATTCAGCACAGCCTAGTTATAACATCAAAGCAAAATCCGTATATATATATATATATATATATATATCACTGCCGGTGAAGAAATTGATACTGATATATTTACGACGCGCTTGCCGACACCATGAGTTTGAGTCATTAAGTTTGCCGAAGAAAATAACAACTCTGCTGCAGACAGACATTTTTCTGTTAGTGAAAAACTAGTGAGAGACTGGAGAAAGCGGAAGAAATATTTATTTGAAATGCCGAAGACGAAAAGGGCGCAAAGGTTAGAGAGTTAGTCCGTACATCAAATTAGAGACAGCTTTGAATGATTGGGTATTGGAGTATCACCACAATGGATATATCATCACCAGAATGATGATACGGATACAGGCTATCAAGTTTACTCAGGACAAGCAATACAAGGTAGAGACTGGATTCAAAGCTTCACCAGGATGATGTAGCTGGTTTATGAATTAGTGTGGACTTAAGCTGAGACAGATTTTAAACCAATACTGTAAAATGTCTGAAAAACCTAGTTTTGGTGTATAACACGCAGGAGAAATCAGGATAATCTGCAGCTGGACTTGCGCATCATTTTGTTCGTAATTACCTACACCCTCAGTGTATGACAACATGATACAGATTTCATAATTGCTTTGATGTTGTATTTAATAAACAAACTTCTCTCAATTGTGAGCAGTGATTTCTATTGTTTTTCTTTAAAAAAAGACACATGTAGTTCTGGTGTATAAATTACGGCAGCGGAAATTACGGTAATTGACCTCGACTTATACAGTGAGCATAGACCTGAGGAAATAATTTAAATATCATTGATTGTTTTCTTTTTAGTCAAAATCCTTTTTTTTTGTGATTATAAAACTAAATATGTGATTGTGCCCCTAAGATGTTCACATTCCAAATAGAAGAGATGGATTAATTTTTCACAAAACTATGCCAAAGAAGCCAATAAAATACTTTTTTCCAGATAAGGATCAGTACTTATATGAAAAGAAAGTATTTATAATTGTTTTTGTCAATTAGTATCATTTGAACTATAAACCATAATCAAGGTAGTCATAGAGTCAAGGTTCAGATGTTTATTTACATATAACAAGAAAACAACTTCACTTGAAAACAGTGTTTAAATAGAAGCATCTGAAGCTAACACTGTCCACAGTAAATAGAGGGGCGCCTCCGTGGTCTAGTGGTAGCGTGTTTAACCACAGATCACTACCACCCATGTTCGAATCCCGGCGTGGGCATATCTTCGTCTCATTACCTTTGGAGGTCACTCAGCCCATTTAGCCTACCTTGTGCACAAAAGTGGCCGTAAAACATTAATCATCATCACAGTAAATAGAAAGGTTCTAGGACGCTGAATGTCCTAAATTGTGCTGATGTCTCATTAAACAACATTCATCCATCCGCAGCATATAGAATCATATTTTAATGCCAAATTTTGACCATTAAGATTATGTAGATATTATTTGTTATGTTTTTTATTTAAGCAAATCTATAAACATTTATTAAGACACTTTTAGATAGTCATCAATTATTTACCTGGTTGAAGTATTTAAGTTTTGGAAAGACCAATTCCATTTTGTCAATTCCAATTCTACTCAACTCCATTTGGTCAGTTCTACATAAAAGATAGCAATTCCAAATTTTCTAATTCCATTTTTTATGTACTCCACTCACCGATTGAAGTAGGTAATTGTAGTAGGTACTCCAAGTACCTACTCTGAGTAGTTAATATTCCAATTAGGATTGTCATGGAAGAAATATTTCTGAATTAAAAAAATAAATTGTAAATTAATTTGTGGATTTTAATTTTTTGTAGCAAACTTCAATTCCAAATTTATCAATTCCAATTCCTTTTTTCAAACAAGCAATTCCAGTTTTGGAATTGCCCATCAATTCCAGAATTGAATTGACCCCATGTCTGGTAGCAGGTATAATGTTAGCACATGTTGGTGATGATTTTTATCATGTAGAAAGTGTAGATTGATGGGAATAGAAGTTTAACTAAGAAAGAGAACAGTTTACCCCAAGTTTTACTAAATAAATTACATAATAGAATTATTTCGTCAGGAAAGACATTTAACTGAAGTACATACAGAAAGTTGTTGTAAGATGTTATTATTAGTAACATTCATAAAATAATAATAAAAAATTTAATTATCCTTTAGGAAATAAACACGATACGTTTGTACAGATTTGTTTATCCAATATAATCCAATATTTAAATTCTGCCCTGATTATTTAGTTTGGCTTAAAACCATAAACTAGTGACATTTTGCTTTACAAAATGGGTGAAAATTAAAAAACACACATTTTGTTTGGTATCTTTCATAACATAGTACACAAACACACACAGTTTTTTCTAAGATACTGCAGGGAAGGTGCCACTGAACCCGTGAAAAATGAAACTGACCATTATAAATTTACAGAAGTAAAATATCCTTTGTAGAATTGAGTAGAATTGGAATTAACAATTCAATTGTTCTTTTCAATTTTCATTTATTTACACTTTAGTGAATATGCCAATGTGGAGGCTAAGCTGTTTTGGTGTATTACATAATGTTTATATTCAGAAGATGAAATAGAGTAATGTTTGTGGGTTAACTAACTCAGATGGTGAGTCAGGTAGACCTGTCATCTCTGATGGGAGTACGGTCAATCTTAGCAAAATATTCTAATGATTCCAAGAAAGACATCGTAGTCATTGAGTCTAAGCTGTTTCTGCCTCAGAATTCTTTTCAAAATTATATGTATGTACCTCTACATATATTTATATATATATATATATATATATTTGTATGCTTTCAGTTAACAGTGATTTATAAAACCTGTTTTATTATATTGCAGTGATGTGGAAGACATTCATGTATGTGATAACATTCTCCAACCATCGTGTGTTTATCTGCAAAAGACAGACCAATTCACCAGAACCAATTGCCGTCTAGTGCATTATATCAGCTGCCAATGTGTACAATATATAATGTTATTTCTGTCTTAGTTATACTAAAATATGTGTGTTATGTTAATCATAAAATTGTGTGTTTTTGTGTGTTATATTTCATAATGTTCTCTTTAAAAGAATTTTTGTTATTATAAAAAGTTGACACCATGTTTTTGTACAACTGGTGATAATTTTAGATTTTGTGTCCTATAAAAAGATTCCTAAAAATTGTCTTATTATTTATTTAGTTGGTATATATACCTAAAGATCGACTTAACAATTGAGCCTTTAGATACATGTCTGTGTTCTAATTTATAATTATTTCTGTACATTTATATATTTGTCAGTCATTAATAGATGTACTATATATCAGGTAAAATGAGTGAATGCACCATTCTTATCAAATTTTTATTATAATGCGTTACATAATTTTGATTAGTAAACCAATATGGAGCTTATGCTGACTTGCACTGTTATATTACAATATTCTTAACCTCATTCTTGTATAAGATGAAATGGACTCAATTGTCTGGTTGATGATTGACTGATGCTCCAGTCAATGGAATAATTAGAGATGGCAACCTTCTGCTGTTATGATCCTAGATTTTCTATTGTTTAGCAACTAAAGATGCAAGAGATAAAATTTTCCTAGATGTTTATGATTCGATGTGTTCACAAAGGGAAGTATTGATTAAAATGAAAGGAGCTTGGTGCAAGGTTAAATTCTGTGTTATGTGTTCAAGATCAATTAATGGCTGCAATTAATTCTTTCTGATTGCTTAATGCTGATCACGCTTGTGGTGTGCCACTATCTTTCCAGCCATATATCTCAAGCAATTAATCTTTTACCTGGATAATGCCAGATATTTTTATGAGACAAAAACAATGTTGGTACTGACAGAGAAATGGTTCCTGGAACATGAAATAACAAAGAAAGTAAAATGTTAAATTTATTCGGGCTTTAGAAAGCAGTTTTTACTTAGAAGTTGTTCTAAACATGGTATGTTGTGTGTGTGTGTGTGTGTGTGTGTCAGATATTGATATAACATTAATTAGAGCTTAATAGTTCACTTATGTCTTTATAAATACCTAAATACCCAAACTTCAAAAACAAAATAAAATTTACTGTGATGCCATATTAAGATCATCCAGAAAACAAACATGAACAATCATTGCATTGAATAAAAGTGCTAACTAATGTACACTCTGTACAGTTGGTGGGTTAAATAAATAAAATCATTCCTAAGCCAACATTTTACCATATTTATTTAACATATATAATTTGCTGTAGAGCATTCAGAATATCATCATATGTCATAATTAAACATATTAATTCCATAATGGCTACATTCAATAAGCTCATTTAACTCTAATAATAAATTATATCCATGTTATTTTTATCATATGATACAGAATTGTACAGGGATTTGTACATATCCAGAAATACTTCACTTGTATTTTCAATTACACCAATTTCACCATTAGTTATACTGGGCAGTGTTGTACTAGCTATTTTTTCTCTCGAGGAACTTCGTTCCAGAATTATCTGATATCATTGTTTATAGATATATAGCTTCAGCCATTTTATTTATTTTTAATTATGATCTTTTATCACGTTCAATATCTGTTTATATAAGGTGGGCTGTAAAGGAATATATCCTATAAGAGCCCGTAAAGGGTTCAAGTGAGTTCAAACGAGATTGCTATATTTTGCCAATAGCGAATCATTACATGGAGCCACGTACGTACACTGCTTCTAGCTGCATATAATGACAGAAAATAGAAGACATTTTGTAGGGCTACACAATACCATTCCACCCGGCGATATTAGTATGATTACTGAACAGTTCAGACGTGTGTGGTATACAAGAATCACTGGCAGTAATATATTTATCCATAATGGTATCGTGGTATAGTTGAATGGAATGACAATGACTATCGTGATTCATAGATAGCGTATTATTACATTGCATGCATGGCTTCCTAAGGAATGGATATTAATGGCAGTAGATTATCTATACAGTGTCTCATCATTATCTATGAGAGTATCTTCAGAAGCATCAGGATACCAGAGTACGGAATAAAAGGCTATTGCCTGTCGGGTATTCTGGTCTTGACTATTTTTTGTAGTTTCTTTTATAGTTTTAGTTCTGTACGTACGTAGACAGGGTTCCCACGTGTCCTGGAAATCCTGGAAAATAATAAATTAATTTTCCGGGTCCTGTAAATGTCCTTTAATTTTACAAAATCAGGAAATGTCCTGGAAAAAATATTGCCTGGAACAAAATCCATTTAGAACAATAAGACCACGAATAAATATTATTCATGTAGAAGAAAACTTCAATTGTGGATAAAAAAAATACCAGAACATATATTGTCTTTATATTCCACGTTAGTTAAACTTTAAATAAAAGTGGGTAAATCAGACAGCTAGAAGGGTTGAGGATCGAGGAGGTTGTATCATAATAATTATCAATAAACGATCATACATTGATTACATATGATATTATTTTTACTTTTGATTTATTACCTTTAAGAGGAATCAGAATTTACAAAAAGATTAATCAGAATTTACTGGAAATGGATTGGGAAACTGATCTAAATGCACTAACAGCAGAAAGATGCATGGACGTTTTTCACCTCAGTGGTAAATGAGCAAATGAGGAAATACATACCAAAATCAGTTCCTAGTAAAAACAAAAGGAGAAAGCTCTGGACGACCAGGGAAGACATAGCAAGGCACAAAAGAAGCAGCAAGCATGAAAAAGATATCGGTTGACTGGGGATCTTTTGGATTGCACCCCTGCAACTACAGAGAAAAACGTATTCACTATACCCTGACTAGAAACTTGTGTAGAGATTTTGAACGGGAGTTGGCAGCAAATCTGAAGGACAACTCAAAAGATTTTTGGACATACTGCAAGTCCAAGCTAAACAACAAAACAGGCCTTGGTGACATACAGAACGAGGATGGCAGCCTCACTAGTGATGATCATGAAAAGGCAGAAATCCTAAACAAGTACTTCACTAGTGTGTTCACCAGAGAAGACACATACACCATACCTATCGTGAATGAGTGACAGAAAAGTGTTACACACAGAGATGTAGTAATTACTCCTGATCTGGTAAATTGAGAAGAAACTAAATAAGTTGGATGTTTCCAAGTCAGCAGCCCCAGACGGATTCCATCCACGACCACTAAATGAACTGTCCAGCGCAATAAAGGTGCCTTTGCAAATAATATTCAGCAAGTCTATTATGGAAGGTACACTACCAGAAGCATGTTGGGATGCCCACATAACACCGATCCACAAGAAAGGATAATAAAAACCTCCAGAGGATATTATAGACTAGTAAGCCTAACATCAGTTATTGGTTAAATTATTGAATCTATAATTAGAGACAAGCTACTCAACCATATGATGAATGATAATATACGCTGTGATACCCAACATGGCTTTGTTCCGGGACGTTCGTGTATGACTCAGCTACTGGATGGTGGAGACCCTGTGGATGTCATTTACCATTGACTTCAGAAAAGCCTTCGACACTCTTCCTCGTAGGAGATTAATGAAGAAGCTTGAGGCATATGGCATAAAAGGTGGCCTCCTCACCTGGACTGGGAACTTCCTTTCAGGCAACGGACGTGTAGTGGTGAATGGCAAGTTATCTATGTGGGCAGGAATCCTCAGCGGCATGCCACAAACCAGCGTATTTGAGCCAATTATGTTCGTCATTTTTATTACTGACCTACCTGATGATGTCACGTGTACTGCAAAGATATTTGCAGATGATTCCGGGCTCTTCCAGGGTGTAAGTTCCCATGAGGACTGTCTACAATTCCAGGATGACCTAAATCGGTTAGTGGACTGGTCCCAAAAATGGCATATGGGATTTAATGAGGCCAAATGTAATGTTATCCATCTAGGCTCAACAAACCCATGTTATGAGTACAGTATGAGAAATAACAGAGGAGGACTTAGCTGTCACCATTGACCGGGATTTGAAATTCCATATTCATGTGTCAAAAGCGGTGAACAAAGCATCAAGAATGCTTGGACTTGTTAGAGAAATATTCACCTGCATCGACGATCTGGTGTCCAAGGTTTCGACGTGACAAGATGGAAGTCGAAAAGATCCAGAGAGCCACAAAGCTGATACCTAACTTGAGAAGTCTGCCATATAGAGACTCCCATCTTTTTGCTATTGTGGTAGACGAGGCGACATGTTTCAGGTGTATAAGATCCTGAAGGGTTAAGACAAGACTGGAAACTAGTGAAGAGCGGCTCAAGATCAAGTTTGAGGCAACATATATTCAGTCAGAGAGTAACAAACGATTAGAACGGGTTACCAGCTCACGTAGACAGTCCCACATTAAATACATTAAAGTCCCGATTGGACAAAGATTAGATTAGGGAGTGTTACAATCTGCCGTGATCCATTAAATAAGAAATATCTTACATAGAAAAAATACTTGATCGGAGTTTTTAACAGGCTGTGCCATTACTGCTCCACAGATCTTGTACTAAGGTATCAAGGTATTAAAACCTGTATACTTTGTTCTGGAAAATGGTAATTTTGTCCTGGAGAAGTCCTAGAAATTTCCTGGAAGATAATATTTCCTTGCCTGTGAGAACTATGCATGACGTAACTTTAGTGAAAATATATTAGGAAACACCCTTACCTGATGTAATTATACATAATTACAATTAGTTTATACACCGCGCTCAAACACTGCTGCGCGTATGATACTATATAATGAATAACATTAATTATCTCTACACGGTGAGACAGTGCCAATGCTATGCACAACCTAGACACACCTCACGTGCCCTCCTCATAGTTGATAGGGTATTTGACAATGTGTTGTCTTGAAAGTGTTGCATAACAAAACGGTCATTATATAATGCCATGTATCACTCTACAGATACCAGAAATGTATATAGGTTATTGACATATACTTTCATATTAAGTATGTCGCATGAGCAGGGGAAGTTGTTTTGACAAGATTCAACAAGTTTTGTTTCTACTCTTTTATTACCATATTTTCCATTGGGAGAGAAACTCTAGGTAAAACCGTGGTTTTTATTATATAGGAGAGAAACCTCCCTATACCATATACCCTGGTATCAAAATATTGTGAAAAATATTTGAAACAATTAAAAAAAGTATTTTAATGTATTTGAGACTGTATTTAGAATCAAATACTTTGTGGAACTATTTAAATGCAAATATATACCTATCATTTTGGAAAGCTCAAATAAAAATACCTGAAATAAGTATGAATACTTTCAAATACAAATGTATTTGGCCATATATCCAATAGAGTCCGTATGACACCCTATGGCCAACTTGTACAGCCGTGGTAGCGCAGTTAGTTAGGGCGTAGGACTCGTAGCCGAAGGGTCGCGGCTTCGAAGCTCCGGGTGCTGTCATGTAGCGACTGGTTAACTCATCCATAAAAATGAGAACCTAACAGAAATTGGTGGTTATGTGTTTGAGTAACGCTTTGCGCCTATAATGGCAGCATGCGTTGTATGCTTCCTTGGGAGTTGAGATGTGTGCTGGATTGGAACAGGTCTGAGTCAGGGATAATAATACTGTAGAACTTTATAGCTGAATAGGCCACTATATAAATATCATATATATATATATATATATATATATATATATATATATAGAGAGAGAGAGAGAGAGAGAGAGAGAGAAAACCACCGATAGAATACTATTTAAGTAAAATTTAATTATTTAAGCCATGTACGTTGAACTTGAAGCTTAATGTCCATGCAGCTTAATATTGTTTTAATACTGTGTTTTTTAAAGGTATTGTTAGAGTAGACTGAGTGCAGGCATGATGTTATGGATGTGGGGTATAGGTGTAGCCCTCCAAATCTTACCAAGCGTTATCTTTTATGCGCACGCGCACACACACACACACGCGCGCGCGCGCACACACACACATACTATAGTTAAGAATGGCTCATGACAAAATACATTCACTAAAACTATTACTCGGTTGTTGAATAAGTTTAATTTTAGGGACGATTATGAAATTATGATATTCTATTTATGTTTTAGCTTCATACCAATGCACAATTATACACAATTATACACAATTATACACAATTATACACACACACAATATATCCGAGCGCTCAATCATAAATATTTAATTATTCAAAATCTGATTTGTTCTATGGTACTTTGAACATGAGCCAAAATTGTAATGTCCCATGTCCTGTTATGTATTCCGTTGTTTAGCACAGGTAGCACACGGAAATATAGGGCGCCAGGTACGTTTGATTATACAGGTGGGCCACTGTGGTGTCTTTTACGGCTACCTGGTATATTAGTGCAAGACAGTTGACTCATCGGGGATAGACATCAAAAGAGAATGGATAATCGATCGTGCATATTCAGTTTATAATAAAAGTTGCAACTGTCGATATTCAGGTATGATTTGATTTTGTATTAGACTCTAGTCTATGACTAGATCTATTCTAGATACACCCGAACTTTTCGTTTATTTACAATCTTCAGCCTGGTCTGTAAGTTGTATTTCTTGATCACATTTGGTGACTTTTAGCATTATAACATCGAAAATATTTAGAGTAGATCATGAAAAATATATAGTGATTTGCCCCGAGAAGGAAATTATCGACAACTCTCGTTGGTGATCTTAATGCAGGTCTATAATATTTTGAATGGCGAGTCCAACATTACCATGATGCCATGGACTTTGTCAGTCTATGGTAGATTTGCTTGTTGATTTAAATATTTATTTATCCATTATATTAACCCATTGATTAAAGTGTTTACAGTGTTTATCATATCTAAGACTAAGTGCTGTCTTGTATAGTTATTTATGGTAATTGGCTCGTTGGGTGTCCACTAGTCAGTGACTATATAGATTAATAGAGTCTCCAAAACACTTCTGTATAATATAGTATACTCCAGAGCTGAGGTCTATATGTTGCAATCATATACTATAATTTGTTATGTTAATTTTCTACCTTTAACAGATTGGTTACCTCAGTCAGTTGTTGACGATGGCTTGCTATAGTAGTTTAGTGATAAGTTGCTTCCTTGCGGTTATGCTGCCACTGGTAAGTGGAAATATTGATCCAATTGACAGCACAGATGGATACAGGCTAAGTACGCAGAAGTAAGTGATATATTGGTCGGCTCAAATAATACAGTAACTAAGTGAAAATATGCCGTATTTGATGATGGGTGGGACTGAGCTAGTTTATTTTACGCTTTAATGAGTTTAATGTCACCTCCATTGCCTATTTAGCCACAGTTCTATAGCACATAGCCTTAAACCCTGTCATTTCTTCCATGTATGGTAATAACTATGGTAAAATTCGGGTTTCTTCCCTTCCATTTTGGGTAAAAATGGTACAAAATCATCATCAGAATTTAGACTTGAAATTTGACAAATATTAAATATAATAATATACTTTTCTTATTTATATACATATGCTATATTTGAAATTAGAATGGGATATAGTTCTCATATAAAAAAAATTGGGGGACAAACAGAAGAAACTAAAATTGATTAATTTGTGTAAAATACTGAAAATAATTGTACATATTATTGATGATGATTAAAATTCACCGTTAAGCTCTACTACTGAGATCAAGAAGATCATTTGACAATGAAGATAGATAATTACTGATTGATTATAATCTTCTTCGATTATTTGACAATTAATATGTGAGCAAATGAAGACTGATAATTGATTAGTTTGCTTGGATCATTGGAAGCCACCTGTTGATTAGGGTTAATTAGACACTGTAAGATCCTTTAAAAAGAGTCTCAACTTTGGTATTACTCAATGGGTGTATCTAATAGGCGACAGCCAGAGGTCTCTACCCTAAACTTTAACCACTGACAATTAATCCTTAGTTTTTACCCAACATTAGTATGTTATTTGTATGCCATTGTTATCAGTTATAACTTTGGGTTATCAGATTACTCTATCAGTTGGGAGTTTCTGCCCAGAAAGAAGGATGTTTCATCTTTTTCTTCATCTCATTAACTTTGAAGCACGGTTTTACCCACATGGTGGTTATATATGAACCCACCAAAAACAGACAAAACATTTTTTTTTCTGATTTCTGTGGTTAAATTCTGAGAACACATTATATGTTTGCCATTCATTATATTGTTACTCTACAGTACAGAGATTGAAATTGTTCAGTTTGAACATTGCTAACTGTCATGGTTCTGAAGATATTGACTTGCAAAGTTGATAAAAAAAACAATTGAACTTGATAAAATCCAGATTTTGTCTTAACCAGCCAACCATAGGTTTATTAATTAGCTTCATTATTGCATGTTTAGATATACCTACAACACACCATATTCAGCCCTGAAAGTTTCAAGTCTATGCCAATTAATTAAAAAGTTATCAGGGCTGAAAATTAGGCATGATTTCAAAAGCGGCATAGTGTTTTTTACGCCATGGCACTTCAAAGTGGTGTAACTCTGAAAATATTTTTAGTGGAATCTAAAATTTGTGCCAGACCTCATCACATACATGGTAGTTAATTAATATATATATATATAAATACAATCTGAAGTGGTCATGTGGGAACCTTTTTTATATTTGGTCCATTTGATATGGAATGACCTCTATATATACTATATTCTGTCCACATTATATGCTGAGTGGCTCAAATTACATCTCCTTCCACCACTGGTAGAAGAGAAAAGATGTAGCTGAAATTCATAAGGATATTCATTGCCAGGAAGGTTTATGTTTACTGCTCTTGTGAAAATTGGAGAGAAAAAAACACTTATAAAAGTTATATACTTAATACATGAACAATACACTAAAGTTGAATTAAAAAACAAAGGTTATGTGATATATGTGTAACTTACATTTACAATACAGCCATTCATTACATCTGTTTATCGCTATATGTAGATATATATTTATAGGGTTGGCAGGTTTTTTACACAGACCTTATTAACACCGTTTATTAACGTCATGTAAAAAACAGGTTTTTTACACTTGTAAAAAAAAATTAAATAAACTGCAGCTATAAAATAATAACAATATAACAACATCTACTACATCATGACTATAATACAACATTTGAGTTAACAGACTAACCCACATTATGATAACCCAATATCTAGTATAGTTGACCCTCACTAACTACTTAACTATATCTGGCATATGGGTAATTATTAATTGTATATACAGTAGATAATCTACTAGTCTCAAAATAACCCTCTATCCGATGTTGACACATACATGTATTGTATTGTTTTTAAGATGCGACTTCATTACCCAGATGACATATCAGAGTGTTAAAATGTAACTTCATTTTGCCTCAGTACAGAAAGCCAGTCTGAATTTAATTTGAAGCAGTGTTATACTTTCTCGTTATCACATTGATACATGCCTGCATGTTGGCTTAAATGATAGAAAAGATCAAACTAATACTGTGATTATTATTTGATATCTAGCCTTTAGTAATGTATAAAGGTGGAAGGCCACAGAATTCCATATGGGAACATTGTTTACATGTTGCCGTAAGAAATAAGCAAAGTGTGATCATCATCAAGCTAATAACGCTGCCAGAATACAAGTCCACTACACAAAATGTTCAATGAATTCAGTTTCATCAGCATCAATTGAGCGAATATTTTCCAACTTTGGAAATATTCACACTAAAGTGTGCAATCCTCTAGGCAAAGGTAAAACTTTTAAGCTGGTATTCTGCTATAGGATTCTCAGAGGCAGAGATTATTAACTGTTCAGATAGACAATATTTAGTAGTGTGTTAATAAAAATTCATGTATGTGAAAGACACTATCACATAAATGTATTGAACGACACCCATTAAGACTAGTAGAATTGGCTTATAGTTATAATGAATGAGTTTTTTTACAGTTATTAACAGTTTTTTACAATGTAATATAAAAAATAGTTTTTTTACAGTAAAAACCCAACCCTATATATATATATATATATATATATATATATTCAACTACTGAGTGTTGTAGAAGAAACTGTAGGTGCAATTTGACCTTGCTGTCATGTTTATTTTCAATGACAATATTACATATTCATTGATCTACTTGTATACGACATATTGTCCTTTTGTCTTGTTGTTAGTATTCTTTAACATCACCTATAATATGCCATTTATCATGCTGAAATTGGTACTATAGAAATAATTTCGTTGCCTTTTGTAGGTCGAGTCCATATAACATAATTTCTCAATGCACATTCATTGCACTAAGTAAATGAGAGCAATGTTGTTGTAGTTACATACATATTGTGTATTTATGCCATTGTAGAAAATCTGTGCTACTGCGACGGTATTTTCGCTTCTGATCTTTACATCATATTTTTTAACGTAGAGAGTTCCTAGTCATGGCCCCAGCCAAGGTGCGGCCAACCCAGACCTATGAGATGTATGTAACGTTGTTCTCAATGCATTACAATGATGTTACGGTACGTGCTGTACTCAGTCAGGACAATGAAGAGTATTCTACTTCACAAGTAGTGTTCTACGAAAAGGGAACCAAAAGAATACAACTTATGGTAAATAATGGTGACTCGGAAATCCCAACAAGTGAAATTCTTATGTTCTGATATTTGTGTTACTAGTATAGACATATTGGTTCTGTGGCTTAGTATAGTTGCTTATGAAACATCTGACACATGTTCCTAGATATTATATGATATGCCATATTTTTGCTAATAATTATAACAATATCATTGTGTTTATAAATATCCTCTGGTTACTGGTATTAAAATTTAATAGTGTTAGTTGTGTGATTAAAACTAAATTCTATTAATTGATAATACATAGTTTTCTGGAATTTATTTAATGGGAATCTGTTATATGGTTTATCCCTATTTCTACATTTATCTTAAACAACAGGTGCCAGAGACCATAACATCTGGAGAGCATAAACTTGTGGTTGAAGGACTCATTAGCAGTGGCTGGGGTGATCCTATTTTTCACAATGAGTCTGTTTTGATATTTGACCCAAAATATGTTTCCCTCTTCATCCAGACTGATAAACCAATGTATTATCCACCACAGACAGGTAATGTCGTAAAAGTTTAATTTTGTACATTGTTACATTATTTTGAATTCATTATAATTATGTACAATAGCTATTCAGTTTGTAAAAGAGAGGCTGTTTTATTGCAGTTCTTTTTCGTATAATTGGTGTGACCCCTGATCTGTTGCCAGTTGGTGGAGAAGACATGACAATATATGTTGTGGTAAGTCATTTAATAGGTAATGTGGTTAAAGTGTGGTAATATATGCTATTCAATTTTAAATAGTCATACACAAAACATTGTGTGTGTGATATGGGGCAAAATAAATGTTTGAATTATAGTCTACACCTTTATGGAATATAAATTATCAAACTAACTTAATTATGACATTGAATAACTGGTACATCTAAACTGATTAACATAAGTAGAATGCATAAATTTAAATAAATTGGTTTGCAGTGTAACTGTTTGAATAATAAATGTTTAGCATCCTAAATGAATAAACAATTTACAAGTCCTAATATTGGTATCTATCTTCCTTCTATAATTTTATACCACATGAGTTTATACAAAATTTTACAATCATTACAAAGGGAATTATTTATGGGGTTTGTAGCATCAAAATAAGCTTGATCAATTTCTGTTAGAGTAGTTTTTATTTGGATCTGAAAATTAAGACGCCTTAATTTTTTAAACAATACTTTAAAATGATTACTGAATACACAAAACTTACCAAATTTGTTTCTGCAAAACACTGAAATAGTTTAATCTTGTTTAGCAGGGTTTTGTAGTATGGAAATATAAAAGAACAATATTAAAATACATTGTATTTTTCTTTAATATATTTTTATTCTGTATACTATATTTTTTAACACTTAATATGCTTTATATTGTTAAATATGATTTATTACTTTCACGTTTAAAGACAGTTTTTGGTCTACAAACTAATAAATTCTCTTATTTAATTCTCTGTTAAGTACAGCTTTAACTTATCATGCCATATACAAATATAAAAATTTCAATTTACATGATGTGTTTTTAATATCATTGATAAACAATAAAAATGATATTGTTTTGAGCTCTGAGGTACTCCACAAAATTCACAGGATAGTTTATTATATCCTTAGGGAGTCACTCCTCGGGTATGCATCCCAAAAATGACAATACAATATATTACTATTAGTTTCTCTACCATTAAGTGCTACATATTCTTTTCTGTTCAAGAAATAGATTTTATGAATTACATTGATACTCCACTAACCCCAGGGCATTACAATGGTGAAACTCACTTCATATAACACCATATCGGTAGAACTTTCTAATGAACATTTCATGGTCAGTAATATCAAATGTAATTTTCCAGCCTATCTCTTAAACACAGCAAAAGTTGTCTCTCTTACACTTACATTTCGTAACTGATCAGTTGAAATAAACATCTAAAGCCATGTATCACATTGGATTATAATAGGTCCACTGATAAGTGTACGTTATAATTTTGTTGAGTGATGTACACTGACGAGTGTATGTTATCATTATGTTCAATGCTAACTGACAAATTATATTTGATTATAGGATTCCTTGAACAATACCGTGAGAAGATGGCTGAATCAGGAATTACAATTTGGTATTTTTTTATTATAAGATGTATACAGTAAAATTATTGAATATTTTAATATGCACTTAATTTATAGGATTATGTCGTAGTGTAAGATGTGCATGTGTGATGAAAGTTTATATATATATATATATATATATATATATGTATGTATGTATTTTAGGTTTGTACTCAAACCGTTTTGACTTGGCCTATCCTACTCAAGTTGGTACTTGGCACATGGTGGTTAATGCTTATGTAAGTTACCAGATTGCAATAAGTCATTTTCTTTTATTGAATTTAAATTTATTGGGAAGAATTTTCTCTAAATATGTGTAATTGATTTTTTTTTTTAATCAGTATTATTACTGATCTGTGCGTGTATATATGTCTGTCTTTGTACTGAATTATGGTTGCTCATTAGTACCCACTTTTTAATAAGATATGGGTGAATCCATGGTCTCAGTTGTAGTGTAGTTGGCAACAAACCTCTAATACCTGGATTCACCCTGTGGCTGGGCAATGTTTGAAGGGTATTTACATCATTACCTTTGGATGTTGCTCTACCCATTCAGCAGATAGTGTGCAAAAAAGTGGCTAAATAACAGCAACTGGATTTTGTATAAAAAATTAATCTAATAGCATATATACTTAGTTTTTGTAAGAGTTTGTATTTAGCCATTTGTAACTTGATTTTTGTTTTTGCATACACAGGGAACAACTTACAAACAACCATTTGAAGTAGATTTCTTCTGTAAGTTATGAATGAATTGCAGAACATTTATCAAATTACAGTGTTAGTTGTGTTAAAAGCAATATATATATATATATATATTATATATCAAAATAGGTTGATAACTGCCTTATTTAGATCCAGACTCCACTAACTTTCAGATCGCCGCATCTTTGAGGTTAACATCACAACACCTTTATATGTATTTGATACAGACTGGGGTATGATGGGTACGATATATGCTGAGTAAGTACTAATATACCATTTGTGTCAGTAGTATAGCTAACTGTTGGTGTAGTTATATAGAAAATAAGTTTTTCAGTTAATATTAAATTTGTTCCTATTTCAAATGTGTATATATAGAATATTTAGCTGTTATGTAATAAAGATTATAGTAGTAATTTATTAGTCTTCAGGCTGTATGTTGTATGTACATTTCTTATATTATAATAGGCACAACAGTGGCTTAGCAGCATCAGGGAATGCTTCATTGAGTCTGCGCGTAAGGAATCCAGATGGAACATTTCTCGATGGAGAAATTCGCCGAGAAATAGCATATGTAAGCTAAACATTTTAAAACTTGATGGCTATCGCAGGGATGGATTTCATTCAATTTCCCTTTTTCATGCTGAAATGGTCACTTTCTAAGGTTTTATACTTATAAGATGCTGTAAACATTCCGTTGTTTTAATAATTACTTTGAATTTCGCCGTTTATTATGTGGTTGGTATAAACTGTGCTTATTTTTCAGCTTCATTAAGCCATAATAAATAAACTTGCTTGTCTGATATGTGTAATATGTTGGTGTTGTTTTGTAATAATTTTACAGAATCTGGGTGGGAGATAAAATGATCACAAAGTGCTGATCGTTTTGGTATCTCGCTGGGTCAGCGATTGGAAGGTTTATCATGTATAGATGCTAATGGGTGAATACTCTCAGCTCTAACAGATGCCTCCCTTGTATCGCGCCTTGCACAGATATGCTGATTGCTACACACATCATACATTTATCTTCTCTAAGAAAAATACTTTATTTGTATGACCCACCTTATTTCAGTCTAATCTTGCCAGTTACTGTATGTAATAGTCTTTCTCTCTATCTATTTATTTATCTATATATCTGTGTGTGTGTGGTGAAATAATGCAATAGAGTTACCAGAAAATTATGTATGCCGGACATCATGGTCTTAACCAAAAACCAAAGTCTAGAAATGGACATTTATTGTGAGTAACATTTCATTTCAGGTGAAATCAACAAACAGGGTGAAGTGGTTTTCATAGTTAATATTGCATACTAGTGTATCCCAGAGTAGTTTGATCTGTCCTTCTCTGTTTGGTGATAGTGTTGATAAAAGGTGTCATGTGATGTTATCAAAAACAGTAAATGCATGACTCACATCTGTTCTCCGAATACATTCTCTATCGGTTTGTCACAATTCTTGTGTTCTCCTCCTCCAGCATGTTTGAGCCATGTAGCAAAGCAGCTTTAATCCTGAGTCGTGAATCCGTACTTATTAATTACTAGATGTCTTTAGTAGCAAGTGGTGGTGTATTGTCCTGTGTAGTCAGTCTTGTCTTGTTTTTAGATTCAGTGACCCAGACGCATGCAAAGTTTCTATTGCTTATTGTACTGTATGATCCAGTCAATTTAGTCTGTATACTAACATTAGATGATGCTGTTGTGTCATTGTATCCTTATGCTGCTTATTAATACTTTGTTTTGATAGCATGTTAGTAGACTGCACGTAGTATTCATGTTTACTGTTTGTTTATTTTAATCATCAGCTGTGCATAACTGACATTGCAAATTGAAGCTTGTATTTTGCTTAGCTGCTGCTCTATAGGTGAGCTGTCCAGATTAGTTCATGGTTGTTCTTAGTTTTGTGCATGGTTTGTTATGTTTAACGATTTGCTATATTTCAGCTGAATTAAAAAATGTGTGAAGATCAATGAAGATAAAAAAAAATTAACTTGTTTTTGTTTATTTTCTTCTCATTCGTTATAAAGTAATGGCAGACTAGTTAAGATTTCTAGCCATAATGTTGTATCTCCATTGTAAGGAAAACCAGTGAAGATAATTTGCATATATGAATATTAACTAATGTTACGAATTGCTTTGCCATTAAAATATTCTAATGCTAGCATAGCTTTTTTTTTGTAACAGCTTCTCGACTATAAGAAGCATCACAGTCACTCTATGTTTCCAGATGCAGGCCATCAATATTTATAATAAATTCGTCTAATTCCATGTATTTCGTATTTATTTTAGTTCATTGGAACAACACCATTCTCATTCTCAATGACTGAGATGACCAACAAGTGGGGTGATCTTGTTGGCAAGGAGCTGTTCGTGAAGGGTTGGATCAATGACTATTACTTTATGGAGGTACAGAATGGTACATCAGTGACCCGAGTGATCCAGGATGGCATAGTGATGAAGAGACTGGGAAAGAAATACAGGACGTTTAAACCTGGTGTCCCATTCACTGTCTACGTAGGTATCCATTCCCAACAATAAAGAAATTTTAACTCAGTATTTATTTTTTGAGGTATTTATATTCTGAGATGATCGTTTGCTATTTCTGCAAATGGGTTTTGTTTTACAAATGCCATAGCGAAGTACCTCTTGACCACAAGTCCTCGGTGTGACCATTAGAAAGGCTAATAAAACTACCTGCACATAGAATAATACTCATAGGATAAAGAAATATATATTTCTGTCAATCATAATAAATGAGTGATAAATGCTACACTAACACTACTTGTTTTTAGTAGTGAGTCACTCAACATTTTTATAGTTAGCAATAATGATAGATTATTATGATTTCTTCATCCTAAATCTTGATTGAGGAATTAACTTTACCAAATGTATTTTGTGAAATAGAGTAATATAACTCATTAGCTGTACATTTGAAAAGAAATATAATAATGAGTGAAGAAACAATATTATAGAAAACCTAACAATAACAAACATTCATGATGTATCTTTAGAAGGAGAATAGCTGAAATGTTTTTTAAGAAAACGTATAACAAAACCTCATTCATTATAATATAATAAATTATATGTAACATTTACATAGCACCCTATTCAGCTAGATAGCCTCTCTAAGACACTTTACAGTATTATTATCCCTGACTCGGACCTGTTTCAATCCAGCACAGACATCTCCCAGTGCATTATACAGTCCATGCTGCCATTATACGTGCAAAGCAGTAATATGCAGATGCATAGCCATCATGTCCTGTCAGGCTCTCATTTATGGCCGAATGAACCAGTTGCCATGTGACAGCATTGCAGCTGTGGAACCTTGAACCTGCGACCCATCATTACGAGTCCTACGCTCTAACTAACTGAACCATCATGGCTCAACAATTTAATCAGTTATCTATGATATATCACAAGATGAACACATAACAGTAAATATCTTGTTGAGATATTTTTTAAAGAGTTAGGTGGACAAATAAATCTGTGACAAAATTTGATAACCATATGTGGTATAGGTTTGCTTACAAAGCTTGAAAAGATGACACAGATGTTCTTGGAATTTGTACTGAACTAGGAGTTTTGTTAAATGAGGTTTTTAATTATTGGATGAATGGTTAGATATATAAGTATATAATTAATGGTGATGCTAATTTTTCTAAATAGCATATTATTCACAACAAAATAAAGAAAGACATAACATGCAAACAATGGTGCCACTTTGTGATGATGTAATCCATTGAAAATAATATTTTCTGTAGCAAATATTATTTAAATTAAACTATTATATATATATATATATATATATATATAGGGTGCCTCCATGGTCTAGCGGTAGCATGTTGGACCACAGATCACTACCACCCATATTAGAATTTCGACATGGGCATATATGAAGGTTGTTTTATCTGTGACTTCACTTCATTACCTTTGGAGGTCACTCAGCCCATTTAGCCTACTATATGCACATAAGTGGCTGTAAAACATCAATCATCAGCATCATATTATATATATATATGAATATATATATATATATATATATATATATGACATGCTTTGTCTTATATTTACAGTTTGCTGTGACCAGGACTGATGGTACTCGTTACAAAGGAACATACAACAGACAGGTACTGATGGAAGTATCACATGAGGCTGATGGTCCAGGCAAACAGTATAATGAGAGAGTCATTATACCTAATGATGCCGTTGTCAGATATGAAATAACTCCGAGGACAATAGACAAAAAAATCAAAATTACGGTATGTGTCTAGTCTTTGCTTTCATGTTAAAGTTTTTTTATATTCTCTCTTTCTCTCTCTCTCTCTCTCTCTGTGTGTGTATTATAAAGAAAGAGTGAGAAACTTCAATTTTAATTATATCTTGTACAACAGGCTACCCATTTACCAACTGGTTCTCCCGTCGAAGTTTGGGTATATCGATACTTCAGTAAAACTAAGCGTTTTATATCAGTAACAACTTCTACTGAAGTTCCTGTGGTATGTATTACACCCTTCATGTATTTTGTGCATAGCTATTCTCTTTATAAATAAACAATCTGTATCAGAATGACAATGTTTAATGTAACACCTCATTTTTAACCAGACAGAGGAATATATGACGTTTACTGTCAGATCCAACTTCGTCGTACCAGAAATTTATTACATTGTAAGTATATCATATGTAATAATTTAACTGTAGGATTTAAAGAGGAGACATTGGAAAGCTTTGAATGAGGATTATCTTATCACTGTGTTTGTCATTAGTAGCTCATCACAAACTAAAATAGACGATGTATATATCTTGTTTTCCTTTGATTGTTACTGACAGATTACCGCTGCTGGCAACATCTTGCTAGGTAACACTCTGACAATGATGTCACAGCAGAAGACATTCTCAGTTGCACTGTCACGGAAGATGTCACCAATGGCTCGGATGGTTGTCTACTGTGTGAAGAATGAGGAAATCCTAATCGATTCATTGACATTCTTCGTCAGAGATAGCAGATTACATAATGTAAGGCTTCAGATTTGTTTGTCCCATCTGTTTAGTAATTACTAGTGTGTACACACACATGCACACGCACAGAGATGGGGTCTCTTATTGAAGAGCCCCTTTAAATTTCACTAATGGCCAGAATTATGCTGTAGATAATAATTCTTGTAATTACAGTCCAACTTAACTCTGAACCGTGGAAAAGATCTAAACTACCACACAATTGAGCTGATAGGTTATGGCTATCCTGGAGCATTTATTTCTATTAATGGCATAGACTATGAATGGTACCGCAGAGGGGCTGATACATTTTTAGATGAGGAAAAGGTATGGCATCTCATTGTTATCGTGTTTTTTTCTTTAAAATAACAATTGTGACCATCGGATTACTATACTAGTGTGGTTGTACTGCTGCTTAACACCCTCAATTATTATTATTATTATTACCCAGTTGTTCTACCAGTCTGTTTTCTAGCCCATATATTGATAAACGGTTGTTTCTGTTCGTGTACAGCTGATTACCGAATTAATGACTTACAACGAACCGAGCGAAAGTCCTTATAAGCACGTCTGGTACCATGACAGCGAAAGATGGGATGAGAGCGTCTTTTTTAATGCACATTCGGGTGGTGTAGATTTTACCACGACCCTTAATGTAAGCTCTTGTCATCATCATGTAAACTTTGTTCACCCTTTCCTTAGTTTGTTTGAGTTATGCTTATTTATGCTTATTACAATAAATTCGTGTGTGCATACTTTTTCCACTCCGCATAATTTAAACATTTTCTAACATCATTCCTATTCGCTTATTGTAGGTATCTGGATTGGTTGCTCTGAGTGATATGAATTTTACAATAAAACAAGGCAAGTGTTGACGTGCATTAATCACACACTAATGCATAACAGGTCTGTGCAGATTTATGGTTTATCACAATTATGGAATGAATTAACTTAAACTACTTTTCTGTTTCAGAGTACACTGCTTGTAACAGATCAATGGGAGTAGGTATATGTCTTGATGAGACCTGTTATGACTTGTCAAAAACATGTGATGGTTGGGCAGATTGTAAATACGATGCTTTTGATGAAATAACATGTAAGTATATATTCTCTCTCTCTATGTGTATGTGTTGGGTCCTCCATGGTGTAGCGGTAGTGTGTTAGACCACAGATCACTACCACCTGTGTTCGAATCTCGGTGTGGGCATATCTGAAGCTTGGTTCATCTTTGACTTCGCTTCATTACCGTTGGAGGTTGTTTGGCCCATTTAGCCTAACATATGCGAAAGTAGCCGTAAAACATCAATCATCATCATCTTTGTGTGTTTGTATGTGTGTGTGTGCGTGTGTATGTGATAATTATGATAGTTATATCAAGAATTAAGCATAATTAGGCAGAATTCATACAGCATAATTACATTTGAGAACATTAACCTAACGTAAATTATAATGCTTAACATTTTTAGGTCCAATGGAAGAATGGGAGGTGCCTAAAAAGAGAAAACCAGATATATTGAATTTACACAAATTCTCCAGATATTATGGTGATACCTCGTGGGCCTGGAGGACAGAATATGTAAAGTGTGTTAAATGCAATATCAAGAGCTTTTGTTTGTTTAGTAATAGAATCATGCTACTGTGTAGTATCTTCAAATATTGTCAGTATTAAGGCTTGTAATATTGTACTTTTGAATACATGTACTCTTAAATTAAAATTTATGTTTATTGAAATGAGTATATATATATATATATATATATATATATATATTGCAAAAACATCTTTTTCTAGACCAAGAGGTAGAGTAGAGATAAAGCTAGATGCCCCAGAAACTAGCCAACCATATGTAATCAGTGGTTTTATACTTCATCCTGAGTATGGCTTGTCATTATTCAAAGACCCAGTTCAGCACGATGTAACTAGACGCTTTTGGATAATATCAGAGTATCCTGCGAATGTTCGTCGTGGTGAACAGATTGGAATAAGGCTTGCTGTTTATAACTACTGGAACCAAGATATAGAGGTGTGTTTTGGTGTTTGCATGTTGATTAATTGTTCAGTAAATTAATTTGAACCATATATTTCTATACAAAGTACCCATTTGGTAAATATATAAACGTTGTGTATTTTAGGCCTTGATTACTTTACACGGAGGAGAGAATTATCGTTTTATCCATGTGGAAGATTTTGGCTACGTTAGCTCCTACAGTCCTCGAGTCTCAGCTGGTGATGTACAGATCATGGTTGAGGTAAGAGCCTGCATGTTATAACTTAATTCCCACAGGTATTGTTTTGTCACTGTTATGTCCCTTTTAAAGTATTTTATTACAGTAGACTGGGTCCAGGCATGATGTTATGGGTGTGTTATAGGTGTAGGCAACTAAATCTTACCAAACATTATATTTTGTGTACATGTATGCACACACACACATGCACAGAGAGAGAGAGAGAAACAAAAATTGTATTTTCATTGTAAATAATTGCTGGGTGTTTTAAACTGACAGATTGAAGCAGGTCATCAGAAATACGTACATTTTCCCGTTCTGCCTGTCATAGAGCAGGGTGAAGTAGTGGTAAAAATTTCAGCCTTCAGTGACATTGATAGGGATATGGAAGAAATCAGAATGCATGTTACGGTGAGTTTCTATCATATTTTATCTAAGGAAATAAATAAATAGTTTTTTTCCATTTGTGCATTATTGTTTCTATGAGCAGAGTTCATTTGGTCATTTGGCATACTGCAGTCCTCCAAGTCTGGTTAGGACGCCTCCATGGTCTAACTGGTAGTGCAGTTGATCACAGATCGCTACCACCTGATTTCAAATCTCAGCATGGCCGTGTGACATGGCCCATGTCTGAAGGGCGTTGACTTTGAGTCATTATCTTTGAAGATCTATTGGCCCATTTAGCCTAATGTGTGTACAAGTGGCCATGTCTATGTCAAAATGTTCTGTAGAATGTGATGACATAAAAACAAGAATAACAACTTTTTGTTTTATCAATTAACATTTTCTACTACTGGATGTGATCAATTTCGTTCTTTCTCATTTTTTATAAACAGACCACTTCATTTTAATAGTTTGTTACATGTTACTATTTGTCAGATATGTTCAGATCTACTGATCATGTCAGTATTTCCTGCCTATATTGCCCTCTTTTATTTGGCTGTCATAAGTGATTCGGTTCATAACGTCTAAAGTAGCCAGACTTTATATTTCAGTATGAGGGTGTAGCCAATAATGATCATATTCCATTCCTTATGGACTTGAACAACAAAGGTTCACAGCTGGCTCCATACTTTGATATACCAATGCCACAGCAGTTCATAGTTCCAGGACAGAGGGAACTGCTTTACATACCCGGTTCTAATGTTGCTTATTTACATGTTTTTGGTAAGTCTGCATATCTTGTCTATGGCATCATAGTGCAAGGTTTTTGTTATATTTACATGGTATGATGCTAGGTTATTCTTTCACAGCCTACTAAAATAATATGTATTCTTACAGGGGATGTGGTTTCACCTGGGTTCTTTGAAGACCACCTTGATGCAGGCAATACAGTGTCCATCCCTGATGATTCTGCTGAAGGGTACATGTATGATTATGCTATTAATCTACAAATACTGCGCTACCTGCAGAGAACCCGTGCCCTCAGTGATGATGTTGCCCAAAAAGCTTTGGAATATATGGAGTCAAGTGAGTGCTTCTGGCTTACTTTCTGATGCTATATTTATGTCTGTTTTTAGTCCAGTTGAATTCATCATCATCATCATTTAATGATGATGATGGGATTGTGAAATTCAATTATAACAAATTATATAATTTTTTTAGTGTAAATATTGTTTTTGTTATTAATGTTTACATTTCTTTATTCAGTTTTGATGAGGCAGTTTGCCTACATGCAGGCTGATGGCTCCTTCAAACAGTTCCGAAGAATGAGCAAGCCATGTGTATGGTTAGTGTTTTTATTGATATCCTCATTCACACCTCATCTTTTATGGACATGAGCTTCTTATGCCATGTTGGATTTTTCCTGTTCTAGATGATAAACGTGGTTGAGGTGACATCTGTATTGTTTATTTATGTTTCCAAGTATTAACGTTTTTGTTTTGTAATATTTTAGGGTCACATCGTTTATTCTGCGTTATTTACATAAGACTTTGCTGACTGACTGGGCCAAGCAAGTGTACATTGACTTGGAACTTATGAATAAGGTGGCCAGGTGGTTAGTTCAACAACAGAATGAGGAAGGGGCTTTTGTCGAAACGTCAGATAGTTATTATGACAGAAATATGTGGGTGAGTTGTCTATGGTATTACTACCAACTAATGATTTAGTTCTTCAACAAACGTTCTATTGTCAGAATTATTCTCACTACAATGTTTCCACAAATTAACATTAGTTAGGTTTATGCTATCATGTTTGTTTTGGGTAAAGGTTAATTGTTTTTTTTATTATTTTGTTTTTGAATGCTAATCAACCACCTATTGTTATCTTGCTATATGTTATTGTATGGTCTCTTCATAGAACGTTACTGTTGACCCCGATGGTGTAGAACATGTCTGGCATATCCCTGTAACTGCTCATGTTGTCATGACATTTGCCAGCACAACAAGATTAACTGGGGTATGTATGTTGTTGTATATATTAGATTAATGTGTTTTCTATACGTCAGTTAATAGTCTATTTCTGATAAAATAATTTTTTTCTGCTGATTTATTGTCTTATTATTCAGTTGTAAATATTGTTATTTTTCAGGATGCCAAGATACAGTCCGATATTGCCCGCGATAAAGCTGCACAGTATTTGGGCAGTAAGGTACAATATATAACAGACCCATTTCAGATGGCTATTACAGCTTATGCCCTCCAGCTGGCGAATCACAAAGACAGGGATGACGCTTACATTAGGCTGAAATCAATGCGTCGCAGAGGTAAACCGTCTACATCACATGTATATCAGAGTTGTTTAATTTAAATCATGATTTAAATCACTACAACAAAAATCAAATAAATCATGCATTTAAATCATTACAACAAAAATCAAATAAATCATGATTTAAATTTTTATTATGTTTCATTTGATTTTTATTAATTATTTTGTAAACGTGATTTATCAATTAACTTTTCTATACACTATATACTGTGTTCTGGATGACATAATGTCTTAGTGCACTGGCTGTGTACTGACAATTTCCATGTAGAAGTAACTAGGATGGTCTTGCTGTTATGTGTATAATGCAGTGCTTAGATTTAAGAACTTTCTTATCACACATTTTGTCAACAGTCTGGTTTTATTTTTTCGATACAGGCAAATTTCATTACAAGTATGATTCTTTTTGTATTACAATATTCTATTGAATGATTGGGGCTTGAAACCTGAATGTTTGAGTTTTGTCTTAATACAGCCTAGAAATCACAGTCACAAAATCGTAACATTTGGCAATAATTGATGTACCGTTATTTGAGATTGGTATAATTATTGCTTGGGTTAATCACTGCATGTTATTATCTTCTATAGCCAATCCAAATAGCTTCAATATAGTGGTTTTTGAATAGGTGTATTTCTGTGACAAGCATATTTTAAGCTAAAACTTCATACACATACCTGTATAAAATGCTGATGTTTAATAAACCTGCTCAGCATGCTATACAATACATGGTCAGTATTGGTGAAAACTGGTCTCAGTTTGGCATGTGGTTTGTTGTGCTGACATAATGTGTCACTTGTTTGGGAATGTAAATTTTATTATACTGTGGCTTGACTAAGTGAAAAGTTTGGCTACAAGAAAATCATCTCTTGAATGCAAAACATCATGTTGTAATGATATTTTCCCATAATTCCTCATTTAGTTTCAGTATGTGATTTTTCCTTGTTCAATTAAAACCTAGATGTTGCTGACCTGTTTGGTGTATTCCTATTTTAGATGAGCACATGTACTGGTCAGCGAAGGAAATTGAGCCCAATCCTTATCAATCAGTCAACGCAAAGTATTATATCAGCTCTCGTCTTTATTATACTAATCTGGAGAATGCTGTCATGGCAACGTCCTATGCCCTACAACTATATCTGCAGCACAACGACATGAAAGGGGCCTTGCCAATTATGAGGTGGCTATTAGCTCAGCATAATGGTTTTATGTCTTGGTCCTCCACACAGGTAAATAATTGGCTTTTTTGTTACAGTGGTAATCTTCTTATGCCTGTACTTGCCCTAAAATTATCACTCGTCTTTGGCTAGCATTGTATGATGTAATATGTCTTATGCTTTGATACATTGCCAAATCTAATAGTAAATCTGTCAATAATGTATTCAGTAAACTATTGCAATAACTTTAAGGTTTATTGGTTTATTTATCAGTCTATTTAATACATTAAATCACATATTTTATTTTATGTTGAAGGACACACTGTTAGCATTGGAAGCTCTGACAGAATTTGCATTATTTGAATCAAATCGAGAATTCTTCAATATCAATGCAAATATTGCTGCAACTGGGAGAGCTAACTGGGGGGGTCAGCTTAATGTGAACAGGACTAATTTCTATCTACTGCAAGATTTTAAGGTATGTTATAAATAATCATTAATATATTTGATGAGAAATGTTTTTTATTGAAAAAGTGATGCATTATTATTAGCAAAAGATGAGTAGTGATGCTTCTCAGAACGTATCTCAAGAAGGCATTGTTTGTTTATAATGTTCTGAATATTTATAAATTAATTAATTTTAATGCTAAACATTATTCCCAATTTATTTCATTATTGTTTTTCAGCTGGAGGAAGCTTGGGGTGAAATAAGCGTTAGTCTAACAGGAACAGGATATGGTTACATTGGAGTAAGTTTAACACACCTGTTATGAAAATGTCCATATTTGGTTGTCTTCATGTTAAATTGTTTTGTTTCAGTCACTTGCCAAAAGTAAATTGTGGTCCTTTAGTTTGTATACACTGGGATTAAGTCAGATATTTTATCAGTTTAAAATTTAGTGAAAGCATAATATGTCAGGGCACCCTCTAATGTTATTTTCCAGTAATTAATTGTTTCTTTTCTTGACTCATATTCTTATCACTATTATTATTCAGTATTAATTATTAATTTAACTTAATGTAGCAGTGATCTTTGCTCATAGGTGACTGCTGAATGGAATGTTGACAAGCAGCAGTTTGTAGCGAATCCTGATTATAAGACCTTCGAAGTAACAGTTGATGAGAAACGATTCAGTGGTAGAAATGCCAGTACAATGGTGCTGTCACCTTGTATCAGGTCGGTTCAGTTAACCAGTTTTACTATCAACATCACTTTTTAAATCTATGTATATATGTGATATGAAAATGTATATATGACATATATTTGATATGAAAGTTACTCATTTGACTTTTTAGCGTTCATAAAGCATAGATCTCCATTTCATGGGATCAGATTTCATTCCTCATTCTTATTTTTGGCTGGATATCTTGTATCCTTAAGAAGTAATCCATTGCCCACATGTTCCAGACATGATAAGCATTGTTTAACAAACAGTTGTTAAGAATTGGCTTTATTTTTTTTAATCGTGAATGAATAACTAACTATGAGGTATATGTTGTATTAATGGATTTTGTGTAACTACAGATGGCTGCGTACTGACATAGCTCCAGTTACTGGAATGATTGCAGTTCAGGTGGAAATACCCACAGGATATGGAGTAAATCGAGATGAAATAATGAAGCTTTACTGGTCCGGTGTACCGGGCCTGAGGCGTGTTCGTTTCAGGGATGATACACTCATTGTGCTGCTGGAATATGTAAGTCTTCTCAGAAGTTGGATCTGTTCTCGAAAAATGAATCCATAAATTTTGTTATGTTTGTGGTGATGTCAACATTTCATCCGTGGATTGTCTTAACTAGAGAACACTATATCACATTGAACTGTAATTACTAATCATGTACTGTGTGTACTGTTGTTTTGTTATTTAGTCTGTTTCTCGTTACAGGTGAGACCTGATCAACCTACCTGCTTCACTTTTGAGGCTAGAAGATGGTATCCAGTTGCAAACATATCTATTACCCATGGGATTAGTGTATTTGAATATGCTGAAACAGGTATGTCACTCTACCTATCATGAATAATATATGTCATATGTCCTTTGATATGTTTTATTATCATTAATGTTAACTTTATATATTAGTGTAATGCTAATACATAAAAACGTAACAACTACATCGATGTAAGCTAACTCTTGTTTTAATTCCGTGCTACTTCATATTAACCTTTGTATTAAATAGTTTTAGATCCAAAAAGACAACCTACATGAACCAATTATTAAAATATTTTCTAGCTACTAAATTGGTATCTTATTTATTTTCAGGTGTCAGGTGGCTCCATATATATGACACATATACGCTGTTCCATCTGCACATATGTCAGGTGTGTGGTTCATTCCAGTGTCCATATTGTCCAAATTACAACACCGCTGCCAACCCGACATCACCATCACTGACAGTAGCATTATTGTTTGTGTTTACACATTTTGTTATTGCTTTAATAAATCACAGAGTCGGCGTAGGTATTATTTGATGTATGTAAGTGTGTGTTTTCCTTATTTTAGATATTTTCAGCTGAATTTACTGTTTATAATCATGTGCAGCAACCTACGTTTTTCAACATATGAGATTATTTTGCTGTAATAACTGGTTCGACTCTCATCAAAGTAAAGCTTACAGTGGAGTAGAAAGACCAATTAATATTAAAGTTAGGCTTCGTCTTTAATGACTGGTTTATTTGTTGAATGGATCGTTTTCATTGCACCCGTGGCAGGAAGAGTTGGATCTGATCTGATCATTTGTGAGATATCATCTTCCGGTCCATTCATCAGTGTTATTTTATACTCATTTGTTTCACTGTATATATTTTCTGTGTCCATGTCTTGAATGAACATTCCATATTTTAAAAACTATCAAAGGTGTAATGTTATTGGTGTTTGTAAGCATTTTAATCACTTTATTCCAATAACTGCTCAGTAATGAGGGCAACAACAATAAATCGAGTGCCTCAGTTGTATGTATTAAATTTTTTTTCTATTAAACAGTGATCTTCACCTAATATTTTGTTTATAGTGTACATAAATAAGAAACCTCTGTTTTCCAGTACACCTATGTAACATGTATATACATATGAAAATAAATTCATATTTTCTTTAGTCAAGGATGGATGGATGAATGTTGTTTAACGACACATCGGCACAATTTAGGCCAGTGTCCTAGAAATTAGTTTAGTCAAGGACTTGAGGATAACCTTGGTAGTAACCAGTCACAGTTGTGAACTGAATATACACATATATTGTATGAAGTCAAATAATAGGATAAACATTGAAAAGGTAAATGTGCTTTCATCAGGAGAATACACAAAAAATATAAAACATAAAAACTTCAGAATCAAGAGCCAAATATACCTTGACCAATTGAAAAACCAGACCGAAAGGATTGGTTTCAATCTAATTTACTGCCTTGCATGTATTAAAATGTGACTAACAAGAGGCAACACTGAATAACTGTGGTCATTTTAGACCAATACAACCATTGAATGCATGTAGAAAATTTACTACCATTCTCAAAAGGGACACAATAATTATTTGTTGGAGAATGCCCTTTTGTTAGCCACAATTAACTAGTCTGATTTAGCCTAATTTGCTAAATATTTTCAGCTAAAAATAAACGGGTTGTTTATCACTGGCCATGTTCTGCAGGCTTATTTAAACTACCACAAGGTTAAATGTCGGTCTATTTTGGAAATTAGCCAACATTCTAAGTTTTTATCTTTCTGACTATGAAACGTCAACTGGATTGCCTCTGCTAGTACCGGTATATGTGACAGCTAGGCCTTCATTTGCTGAATTGTAGGGAAGTGACTAAGACAGACTCCACAAATCTAAAAAGAATGTTTCGTGCATTTTATGACTTAGGAATAAACTACGGAATATAGCCATTTTTATATCGGGCCGTGTTATTTTGAATAAAGATTATATGTTCTGGTTGTACACCCAATTTTACTAGCAATCATTTTTTCTATGAAAAATAGCTCATCTTTCCATATCACAAACACTGATGCATTTCTTTTTTTAGTTATGTGGAATATTAAAGTGGAAGAAAAGAAAAGCAAACAGGAAAAATTCCATATATTAATTTATTTTTTACATTGTAAGTAAATACAAATACATTCAGTTTCAAAACAATTTTATCTATGTTTGCCATTCCAAAAGAAGTCGTATGGACTTGACCAAACACGACTTCCCATCATATTATTCTTCAAACAGTACTCGAAAGAGAATGGATTCATATTGTTTTTCTTCACGTATTCTTCCTGTGCCTTTTCCTCATCCAACATTTTCTGGCTGACAACTTCAGCCTTAAATGGTAATTTGCCACGCACCTGCTCAAGAATCGGGAACACCTCATCAAACTCACAGTCTCCACCCATCTCTACAATGATGCGACCAGCCTTGACTGGCGCAACAAATTTATCTATGCTACCCTTTCCACCACCCATCCTGTGTCCTTGACCCTTCTTGGTGATGGGTTTCCACGGCGGGTCCACACGCCAGATGGCAAACATCCGTGACTGATCCATCTTCCTGTTAATGGTCAATCTGATCATATCCATATGACCCCAGTGCATCATGCCACCCATTTTGGCCTGTAAAATAAACACACAATGTAAAATTTAGCAAACAACAAATAAATCCATGTTTGAGACCAGTGAAAAAGAAACAAATTTATTAATCAGAAACCCTAAACTGAGCTGTTGAATGGTGTTACAGCACAGCTAGATTATTATTTGGTAAATATGGCATAACATATTTTATGGAGCAAATCGTCTGCTTTTCTTACTCTGATTCCAAATTGTTTGTGTAAAAGAAAAGTGTGATATTCCTCTGGTCCTCTCATGTCCATCAATCTTTTAGACATCTTCAAATGTTTGCCCGAAAAACCGGTTGGCTGAGGGGTCCTCTCAACAAACTTCAGTCGCCACTTGGAATATTTTGGATACTCAATTTCTGCAAGAAACACTGCACTTTATAATATATCCCAGTCTTGAAATGTTAACTTAAAAGACAGTACAATGAATTGTACAAAACGTTAGAACTGCTCTATGATTAAACAATCATTATTCACCCCCCCCCCCCCCACATTAAGTTGGACATTTAATCTTGTGGATACAACTTTTTTTATTGCTCCTGATTCTTCAACAAAAAATCAACAAACCTATTTATTCTAAAGTAATTCTGAATTACACCAAAATCAGTTAATAGACAATTTCATGATGTGGATCATTGCTGATCTGTACACAATGAACAAGGGAATTTGTTTGTTAATTTAACAAACTAATTTACAAATTCTTGGAACAGTTTACTGGAACATTCTTGATTCATTATCCTAAATATAACATTTTGTTTCTTGTTGGTAGATAGGATTATTTGTACGTCTCTTGTTCTCACATAATAACAGTTATCATTGTTTAGAATGCTTTTATCAGACACGGTTATTGAATATCCAGTTGCTTAAACGCTCTCCAAATAACAAATTTATAATGTTTTAACCCAGACTACAGTGCTAGAGATCGTATCTCATTCGTTTGGCGGCATAGACATTAGGATTCCCCCATATATACATATTTTGTCTGGGCATATTTATACTAATAACAGGATAATTACTGATTAATTGATTTATTTTCAATAGAGAGTTAGTTACTAACTGACTGCATATACCAGTAATTTACATTGTCTCGGTTATTGCCGCTTTAGTGACCAAAACGTTTCATCAAAGGCTCAGTAGTAATTAACAATATGTCTAATTAATTCTAAGTCATTGACTTCATATGCGCTTTATTGAATGTTTAATCATGCTGTCAATTTAAGTTTGAGGTCTTACGTATATGCTAACAGTTTGTGTAAATGACAGTTATAATTTGGCTTGATCTATTGACAGTATACAAAACACATTGGTATGAATAACAAATTATGAAAACAAAACTATTTCCTGCATTCAAAACGTCACCTGGAAATACTGCAGGGAAAGGGATTTTTAGGTCAGCTTAATGGACAGTACTACCATAAATCATTATATATTAGGCCTAAAAACCATCCTCGGCTTAATGGCCAGGACCTACGGTATTAGAATTAAAGGATGGAATATGTGTATTGTGAAACTACATTTATGTATGTAATCAAATATAGTTACCTATTGTTTTCTTTTGTTTTTTTGGGTGTAAAATCTGTTTAAAACTATTGTTAAATGAGATAGCTAGAATAAAATATGTGAATGACAAATGCACCATGTTGCAAACCACCACTGAAAAAACCCTTAATCTATATTTACTGGGAAATATAGCATGTTATTGAAAAATAATTAATTAATTTAGGTAGTGTAATAGACAATATATCAACTTGTGAACCAGTTGTCATGGAAATCATCTATTTAACTAACTTCCACATTATTTTCTTGTGTAAATTCAGATTTCAGGTAAATTTCAGGATTACCTGGTCAGCCAATAACATAGATAGCAATATAGTTTAGGATATACATGGTTATGTACAATACAATCACCTTGAGGAGGAGGCAATGGTTTCCAGTTTCTAAACCCTGCAACTGATGTACATCTCCATGCTGGACATACAACATCTGAAATGAGATGGTGCTGCTATTTACCTATGATCCAATATGTCAAATGTCATCATTCATTCTAATAATGGCACATGTTCCAGAAGACATGCACCCCTACTGTTCCAGTCATATGTTTCTGTGATATATATAGATAAGTACTACACGATCAAAATATTTCATTATTTCCATTCATAAAGGGAATTTTAATTTAACTTTGTTTAACCTTAGTGCCGGTCATATCAGGGCAATGCGGTTGAGGGGCTACACCTTATCAGATGTGACAGGGGTTGACCAATAATTAGAGGCACTTTCCTATCAGATGTGACAGGGGTTGACCAATAATTACAGGCACTTTCCTATCAGATGTGATAGGGGTTGACCAACAATTACAGCTAAACAATTCACTCATTCTAAAAGCCAAAGTTGTTAGCCACCAGAAAAGAAATAGTACTAAATATAAAAGTGAATAAGTTACTGAGTTATACTGTCAAACATTCAACATGGTTTGACTGATATCTCGATTCCAGTGTTCAATTGCTGGGATTGGATCAAATGTTGAGATAGGAGCAGCCAAGAGTTTAATTGACAGTAGATCAGTTAACTTGCGCTCAGTGAGTTGTGTTCTTAGATTGGTTTTAATCAACTTTAGTTGAATAAAACCTCGCTCAACTTCAGCGCTGGATGAGTTAGCAGCAAGCCAAGAACATTGATGATGTTTTCGTGATCTTTATGTCATCAACTTTAGTTGACTAAAACCTCGCTCGACTTCAGCACTGGATGCTGGAAGAGTTTGCAGCAAGCCAAGAACATTGATGATGTTTTCGTGATCTTTATGTCATCAACTTTAGTTGACTAAAACCTCGCTCGACTTCAGCACTGGATGCTGGAAGAGTTTGCGGCAAGCCAAGAACATTGATGATGTGTTTGTGATCTTTATGTCATCTCGGAGTTTTTCTCTTTCAACTTCACTTATGTGGCTGCTAAACTCCTTTGCTGACTCCTCATTCATATATCACCCTTCTGTCTATCTAACTCACAAAGCCAAACAAAATCTGAGAAAGGGCGGTTTTTCATGGCTAGTGCGTGGCAGGTTCTAAACAGGTGTGATAATTTCTCTATATCTTCCTTGTGCAAAATGGTTAACATTTTACGAGCCAGTTGTTTTTCCGTGACCTCAACGGACCTGAAAATCTCTTTAGCAACAATATGTTTGTTTGAGGCTTCATAAATCTTTATGCTATCCAGCTTAAATGACTGGTATCCTGATGCAAATGATTTTTGGCCAAAATGGTCAGGTGCGGCACGTCGTGCATATCATCGTACTTGCCTAGCTGGACGTGGATGGAGTGTCCGATGTCGAACTGCCCAGCTCTTCATCTATTATCCCCAGCCATGGGTGGCCAACTTTCCAATTTTGGTTAAACGCCCGTTTCCGTTTATTGATCTCATACAACCGTTGTATCTTCAGCTTCTCCTCAGAAGTCTTCATTTTCTTGTTGGGTGGTGGTGATACACCCGCAAAATGACGCCACATTTTATCAGTTATTATATTTATGTTGTCGGTATGATCTTGGCACATGTGTCAATCAAAATGGCGCTGATAAAGGCATGCTCGATTGTGACAGAAGAAACGTTTCTGGGAAATTACAAATTTTTGTAGAGGAAATCCTTTCTATCTGACATTGTTTTCTCCATGACTTTTGCTAACAACTCTCTGCTGCCACTGGATATTTTCCAACATCATTATTTTTCACTTTCCAGATAACCTTATTGAGCATGCCCAATGCTTATGCCAGTGCGAAACTATGGTAAAACTGTTTTTCTTGTTCTTGCCAATTTTAGCTAAGAGACTCGTATGCTGTCGGATTTGTTGCAGGATAATGCACAATCTGTTAAGCAATGTCATTCGGAAATTTATATTTCCTCAACATCCTGCAAATATGAACTGAAACTGTGAATATGGAACTTCCCAATAGATCATTATCATTATAGATTTGTGCTTAGTGACCAAACCACGGAAAAGAATGGTTGATTGGAAAAAAATGATGTGCGTAAAACTGAAATAGGTAGTCGCCCTTTACTAATTCAGGTCACCAAGGGCTACCATGCTACCAGGTATTTGGGACCCTGCATATCAGTCTTGCACTGCAAGTAAACAACCAACAAGCTTAATATATATATATATAATACACACTCACACACATACTAATAAATTAATTTACATTTTTTTCCCGGGCAGAGTTGTCACTTTGGCCGAGCTGTCCAAGCACTGTATGAGACTAATGAGTCAAAGTATACCAACCCAATTCTAAATATTGTGACCTTATTATTTCTTTTACTCTTATGTAATATAAGTACACCAGTAGAAGTATTTTCCTTCAGTTGTTACGCCGAAACGTTACACTTACAGATGTAAAAACAAAGGCTTCACTTCATTGTGAGCTACAATAATTCTACTAAATGGTAAAAACGTTATGACAACTGTCATACACAGTAACAGATCTAGTTAATAGAGGAGGAGTCTAGATCTACAGTTACGAGTAACAAGCAAAAAAAGGCAAGCTGTGTCAGTGTGTGCCTTGTTATGTTAGGTTTGTAACTAAACTAATACAAACTAGATCTATAATCAGAGTACATAAATCTAGTAGACTCTACTAAGTGGAAATAAACCACAATTAATGATAAGTTACAAGCTACAGTTAGTGTACCTTTAATATTTAGTCTGGAACATAGTTTTAATGCCATGATTGATGTCAAGAAATTAGTTTTTTCTATCCAGCTTGTGCTACACTGGCCTTGACATTGACATAAACCACACGCACCACCACATTACGAAAACAGGAGATTTCGTCCCATTACATTCTCGTCCTCTGTATGGTCTTAATTCCACTATAATTTCGTTTAAAATAAAACTACAATAAATTACTAAAAATAGCTCACTCAAAATTGTCGATAACAAAAATAAACCATTATCCCGAGAAATGTTCCAATATCAGTTAGTCAAGACTCAAGCTGCTCTGTAAAACTATTGATAGAAAAATTGAAAGGTTTTTTGTCTTAAATTATAGAAACGGCAGTTGATGTTGTGTCATTTTTTATTCAGTAGACTCTACTTTTCTTAATAAAATCCATGATGATGGTGAGGATCTGGAAACACAATGACACAGCCTCACAAAAACCTGCGTCCAGTAGATATCTAGATCTAGATTCTACCTAAGTAAATTATCATCTTCCCATTCAGCCTCGTAGTGAATGTCTCTTAACTAAAATGCAAGTCAATCAGGTCATATTTTGATGTTAAGTCTTTATCGTATTGTATATGTAGACTACGGTTAAAACCAACCCGAGTCTCTAAGGACGTGGAGAAATCTTCAAAGTATTTAAG
This sequence comes from Paralvinella palmiformis, assembly GCA_025642065.1. Taxonomy (NCBI): domain Eukaryota; kingdom Metazoa; phylum Annelida; class Polychaeta; order Terebellida; family Alvinellidae; genus Paralvinella; species Paralvinella palmiformis. The sequence goes on along the minus strand of JAODUP010000963.1, from coordinate 45,749 downwards.
TCTCCAAACCCAACATGGGACGGCATTCTAAGGGGCGAAGTATCCTGATACTAGTAAATAGTCCATTTCATTGTCGTCTAACATTGCAGTTAAAATGAAGTTATACAAATTATGGACGCATCAAAAGAATTTTTCAGGTAATCACTTTTACACTTAATTGCACATTCTGTAAAGAATATGAATTATTGTTCTCATGATTTTGTATGTTTACGTATGTTTGTTTACTTGTCCACAACGAAAAGTGGCAACCAGACATTACGCCACACGCTATATTTGAACCAACATTTGGCGTTCACCTGATGTTTTAAGGTGATTTGTTTGAAAACCGACGTTACTTAATTTGTATTTAGTTATTTAGTATCTCTTTAGATGTACTACAGTTATCAAAATCAAATATCTTTATAAATTGTTGCACTCACTGTATATGAATATCATATTACTAGATCTATTATGATTACTTTTTGCATTTATTTTAAGTCCGTAAAATTCTCAGATGTATTTAAACAATTGATTTTTTAGGTTATATTTAATGCAAACAACATTTAGGCATTTTGGTTATTAGAAAAAGATCCTCTAAGACTTAAACAAATCTAAAGCACCAGTCACCACTTGGCAAGAGCAATCACTCTTGCTTGGATTTCAATTGCAGGACATAAATTACAGACAATCCCTATAGATCTACTAAGTTCTGTTTTAATCCAGGAGACTATGTGGCACTTAGAAAAGAATTGTCAATTGATTGGCAAAATAAGCTGACACCACATACAAATGACCCAGAAACACAATGGAAAATCTTCAAAGAAATTCTAATAGAGGCACAGAAAAAACACACTCTAGCAAGTAAAAAAAAGAGGCATCCCAGTAGATAAAAATACATTTCAAGCAACAAAAAAGAAATGCTGTTTATGGCAAAGATATATGGAGACAAGAGATACAGGGAAATATAAAGAATACACCCATCAGAGAAATAAAGTACGAGCTATGACATGCAAGTTACAGAGAGGTTTGGAAAAAGATATCTTGAGACAGGCAAAGTCAAATCCAAAACAATTCTGGAACTATGTGAAAGGAATACTGAAAACCAGAACTGGAGTTTGAGATCTAATCATTCAGTCAGATAGAAATGAAGATATGCTAACCAAAACAGACCAGAAAAAATCACAAGTTCTCTCCAACTTTTTCAGCAATGTATTCACCAAGGAACCGGATACAGATATACCAAAACTGGAAGACAAGGTTGTGGACTCCCAGCTGGAAGATATAAAATTTCTTATCAAGAAAGTAATGAAATTGAAAATAGATAAGTCACCAGGCTCAGATGCAATACACCCAAGACTTCTGAAAGAAACAGCAGAGCAACTTGGCATGGCATTGGAAATAATATACAACTCAACCTTAGAAAAGGGATCCATGCCAAAGGAATGTAGGCAAGCCCATATCTCTGCAATTTTTAAGAAGGGCAGCAGGAAGTAGACCAGTCAGTCTTACATGCATAGTCTCTAAAATTATGGAATCATTAGTAAGGGGGTGCCTCCGTGGTCTAGCAGTAGCGTGCTGGACCACCGATCACTACCACCCCTGTTTGAATCCTGGCAGTGGCATATCTGAAGGTTGTTTCATCTTTCACTTTGTCTCATTACCTTTGGAAGTCACTCGGCCCATTTAGCCTACCTTGTACACAAAAGTGGCCATAAAACATCAATGATCATCATCATCATTAGTAAGAGGTGTTATGATAGCTCACATGAAGAGAAATAATCTGCTCAGTAATAGGCAATATGGATTTATAAGAGGTAGATCAACTGCTTTACAGCTATTCAGTCTTAGATACTTGAACATAGATTATGGATAGAGAAGGGGAGTTAAATGTACTATATCTTGATTTCAAGAAAGCATTTGACATGGTTCCACATAAACAGCTCATTGGCAAACTTAGATCATATGGTATGTCTGGAAAGATAGTCAGATGGGTTTTCAGCATGAGCCAATGTCCTTATTGGGATCCCCCAAGAGAGGGGTCCAGGACCAATTTTATTTGTCCTGTACATGAATTATCTCCCTGACAACTTGATCTCCAAAGTATTTATGTTTGCAGACAACACAAAGGTGTTTCGAGAAATAATATCAAATGAGGATGAAGTTCTCATTACAAAAGCAGATACACAAACAAATACATTCTTTTAGACAATTTTGCCAAAAGATTTTATTTTCCACACAAATACTGGGATAAGACTTATGTTTATGTCTACAAATGATGAAACAATTACTGGGAACATTTGTAAAATAAACAGTTGTATGTAATCTTTAAGGATAGTGCAACTGCAAAGCTAGGTGAATACATGCACTCCCGATATTGACCCTGACTATGATTATGACGATGATTGCAGCTGGTCAGTCTCAACTCATAGTCCACCTATAACATGGTCAACAGCTTGTGCATCCCAATATCTGTGTTATAGTGGAATATATATATATATATATATATATATATATATATATATATATATATATATATAGTATTTTGTTGTGTATCACAGAACACTTCCTCAGTGAAATGGACTTCATATTGTAATGCAAACCACCGGTCATAGGATCAAATCCCACTGTTCTCTGTATGGGGGATATTTCATCAGTTAATATAAGGCTTCATTGACCTTGCAAGTAGCCACTCAGCCACTGCCATACATCTTGAACTATTTTGACAGCTTTAATTTTGGTGGATTTTGTATACTGGTAGCTATAAAATATTAGACAATTAATAGTCTACCTCTTGAAAGAATGGATAATATCTATACTTATTAATATTTCTCAATATTCAATGAATAAAATACATCTTCAAGTGATTGATCCAAGATGTAAGTGTGATCTGACAACGAAATGAAATAATTAAGTCGCACAGTCTCCTCGGTTTTCCCATTCTGTCCCACTTCTGAAATCTCTTCACTGGCTCCCTGTTCAATCTTGCATCATTTTCAAACTCTGCACTATTGCCTATCAAACTCTTTCTTCTGGAGAACCTTCGTTATCTATTTTCTTTAGCATCCAAACCCAGAGAGCTCTGTTCATCTGGTTTTCACTTGTTGTGTGTTCCCAGAGTTAAAACTCATGCTGGAACTCTGGCTTTTTCAGTTGCTGTCCCTACTCTCTGAACATGTTAAGTCATCAAATAGCATAGTTTCTTTCTTTCGCCACTTGAAAACTCACCTTTTCAGACTCGCATATCCTTCCTAAGTTTCCTTTCCATCTGATCATTGTTGATGAACTTTGCATCGTACCCGGACTATGAATTTGTACAACCCCTGTACTAGTTGCGCTACTGAACTTGAATCTTTTCGAGGATATTGGCACAATAGAAGTTTTGTTATTATTATTTATTTGAATGTATTAAATATTTCTTTTAGAAGGGCACTCTCTAAAGATGCATATTCACCAATATCAATTATGGGTGCAAAGTTTACATGTGGTGTTACCAATATACTGGAACCAAAATAATCCAGAATTTAGGTTCCTTATATATATATATATATATATATCAGATATGCACATCAACCGTGCCACCCCAAGTGAACGTTTATAACCAATTAAATAGTCTGGACACTGTGGACGCCACCCACAACACTTTGGCATCACTACATAGGATACCTGTAATCTATATAGTGATATTGCTAATTAGGAATGCCAGTTTGGAGTAAAAACTTGCCCCTCCTCCTAAAACTACCCTAGCCTGTCCCCAGATCTAACAGTGGAATATTGAGGTTTTGCACGGACGTCATAAAATCATGTACATCGGTATTAACGACATCATGGGTCATACATGTGTTGCTGTAAGCTATAACAGCCATGCAGCAAGGGACAAGACTATACCTTTTTATAGATTTCCAGTGGATCCAGACAGAAAAAATAAATGGATAGCAGCAGTAAACAGATACTGAGAGAGGTCCAAACGGATCAAAGCCAACATTTATGGATGCCTGGTGCATACTAGTGCCAGCCACTTCAGTCACGATGTGAACCATAAAGGGGTTTAATTGACTTAACCAAAAACGAAACAACTTTTATTGACAATATCAGATGATAAAGTTAAACTCTATACAGGGCTGCCATTTATACCTATAGATTTGTATTACCTAACATAAAAACAGCATGTTTACTCTCTACATTTCAACAATATATTATGACTCTTATGTGATTGAAGTTGAGGTGATTGGTGTTGTTAGGCAAAAGTACATGATGTTACAAAGTACAATACCTATAACCTTAGTCCAAAATGACCCAATTGTTCAGTTAACAGCATTAGATCAAATGGTTCATTATGCTTTGATGAATCTGTCAGAATCAATTATACTACCTGATTAATACATTTATTGGAGATAAAATAATCCAAATGCCTAGCCACACCAATGACTCTATCAATGATAACCTGTTGAAAAATATAATTAACCGGAGTCTACTTGTCTCTTAAACTAATTATTTATATACATGTGTCATTTCACCAAAAAATCACTGTTTGATGCAGATCGAGTGGGAGCAATCATGAATGATCTGACCCATCCATCTTTAAAATAAATATAAGCCTCCAGACCTTTATGCGCTTTCAGTTGATCTCCAGTATAAGGGGATGGTGTGCTGATCAAGTAATTATAAAAAAAATTCACTATCAGGGTACATGACCTCTGGATATATACTGGCATTATCATAGCTGACCCAGATCTCTGGCGGCATAGTTTAGGGATCTTGGCCAACGTGGGTTATCTTCTATTTATACCTTGCTAAGGCATCTGGTGGGAAATCCATGCTAATTACCAAATCTGACAATTTTATGGTTTCTAACCCAACAGATGATGTTTTACTTAATGAAGCTCAGTATTCAAGATATTAGGAGTGTGTCTAAGATCCATGTTGTTCGCTGTGTTGTATTGGACTATAAACCAGTGTACTGGCTTGTAGTCAAGCCACCGGTTGACGCTCAACATGGCAGCATAAACAAACAGTCACCTGTGTGTGACGTCAGGTGCAAAACCTCAATAAACACATCTCTGATGATTACAAAGTACACTTTTGCATGGGGATGCACCCAAGACCATCACTTGATGTCATGAAATATCTCTTTAGCTAAAAGTGCTTTGTGGTTAGGCTTTTGCAATTTTTTAACACATTAACACTTACATGTGGTGTTACCAATATACTGGAACCAAATTGATCCAGAACATATCAGATATGCACACATACTGTGGCACCCCAACTGAGCATTTATCCAATTAAAATGGTCTGGATACCTTGGGTTCTACCCACATCACTGTGACACCACCACATAGCATGCCCATAATCTATATAGAGATATTGCTATTTAGGAATTTAACCCCGTTCAATGTTTAGAACAGGCCAAAATAAATTAAATCCACAAATTAATTTACCATTTCATTTTTTAATTCAGAAATATTTCTTCCTTGACAATCCTGCTTGGAATATAAACTACTCAGAGTAGGTATTCCAAATAGTTACTCAGAGTACCTACTCATGGTAAAAAGTATTAGGCAAAAAAAAGAGTTGGAGTTGACCAAATGGAAGTGAGTGGAATTGGAATTGACAAAATAGAATTGACCCCATGTCTGGTGCAAACACATCAAAACAGTTATGAATACAATTGGATACTTTCAAGAGGAAGTGTACTAATAATATTATTTCTATGAATGTATAGCTTTAGATTCATGATTAATTTTACAATGTCTAACATTTTATGTTATTAACTTTTCCTTGAAAAGAGTTATCATTTGTTCTTTCTAGATGAAGAGATTGTCATTAATCCAAGCTACTTCCCAAACATAAAAGTAGGTGATGTAGTCGAAATCAACAACCCAGAAACCAATTACAGGTAGAAAACTATTGATAGTTTCTGAAATGTTTGAAAGAGAACAAGTTCATTTATGCTATTAAAATAATGCTGATGTTGTTTATGTATATTTCCATTGAAACTTGTATTCTTTATATCAGCATATCTTGTTTAAGATTTATATTTTTTTTTTATTACAGTCCTTTGTTAGTTCAAATAAAGTCCCTTGGTGAATCTTCACAGCAAGTCGGAAAAGGTAAACAACTATCACAGTCATAAAATATAAACCTTATAAAAGCATAAATAAACAAATATTTATATTTCTTAGACATTGTGCCATTAACTGGAAAATGTATTTATTGTTATATTTTGCTATCTGTATTTGATTTTAAACTGACAGATGTCATCAGCATATCACAAACTATTGCCAATATCTTTCATTTGCGGATATACAATGAGGTCTACATCAATGTTGTTTCCTCCAAGGTATTACTCTATATTTATTTATTGCTGTTATTTATTTTTGAACAATTTGAATTATATTCCTAATATTCAAAGTTTACAAATGAAGTTATCCTAACTGTTAGATGATGCTGGTATCTTTGAGCAATCTCATCATAGATTCTGTTTACCAATAGGATGTTGCCCTGGATCTGGTGGAGCTTACTTACAGAGAACAGTACTTCAGCAGAGCTGACATGTGGAGGCTAAAGAAAAGTTTGGTACGACTTGATTGATAAACAGATTTAATTAAGTTATTTTAGCATGAGTTGTTTATATGTTTTTTTTACTAGTTCTTTTATTAATAGGATGGCTGTTCTTTTTCCAGACTAACAGCTGCTTGTACCTGACACAAAAGATAACATTTTGTGAAATGAGGTAAATTTAACAATATATTACTAGTTTGTTTGTGTGTGTGTTATATTCCAAAATATTTAAAAAAAAATCCTATTCTAATCTAGCTTTGTAATCATCATTATCATCAGCAGCTATACAGTAAATTGATTTGTATGTGGTTACTTACAGAACACAAGTCTATGAATTGTGGTCTAAGGGTGACAAAGTGACATGTGGCTATATAACAGAAGATACCAGAGTATGTAACAAACTACTGTCATTTTATTAATACAAATATTTGAAATCCAGTGAAATATTTTATGTTTTCATAAGTGAAAGGACTTTTAAATTAAAAAACAAAACTATTCAATACTAAAGTATTGGCTTTGTCAAATAAATACGTGTTTCCCTTTTCTTCTGTAATATGATTATTTGTGAGATGCTAATTTAACATAATAACATTTCAAAATCTTATGTCTCGTATTGCAAATTGGCAGGTAATGTTGTTTTGCTTCAGGTGACTTTCAGATCATCAACCGCTCAGGTGAACATATTTATTCAGATGAGTTGCGAGATGTGGGAGTTTGATAATTATGGTGACTTGTACTTTGAGAAAGCTGTCGATGGATTTCTGGATGACCTGTTTAAAGAGTGGAGAGTAAGACGTTTTCTGATTGTTAAATTTGGTTCTCATTCAATTAAAATTTTACCTGGCTCAGTTAAGTGTATTGATCATTAACTTTTTCTTCATATTAATATCTTCCATTGCACATTATGCATCCATAAAATGGATGATTGTGACATTACTGCCTCTAGCAGTAATGGGATGTTTTAATATTATTCTATCTTATATTTCTGCCGTGTATTATTGGCATGTTTCAAAACCAATTCATTTCAGAATAAAGGATGTAACCATGATGTAACAATAACAATGTTCTCAAGGACATTCTATGAAGCCAAGTCAATAGGTTTGTCACATGTTTACAAATTTTGTTTGACATTCACTATATCCATTGAAGTACCTCAGTGGTATTATTGCATCTTTTTGCTGTTGAGATTGCCCACCAGTTACTTGTTAATGAGTGAATTACAGTAAACGAGGGGTGCCTCCATGGTCTAGCAGTAGCGTATTGGACCACAGATCACTACCACTCATGTTCGAATATTGCCGTGGGCATATCTGAAGGGTGTTTCATCTTTGATTTTGCTTCATTAACTTTGGGGGTCTATTTAACCTACAATGTGCAGAAAAGTGGCCATAAAACATCAATCATCATCATTACAGAAACAGTTTTTCACCTAAAAATAATTAGTTTTACTTGCTTTGGATTACTACCTTATTTAAAGAAGATGCTGATGGCCAGTTTAAATTACAAATTTAAATACTTAATATATATGTTAGAACAGTATTTGGATATTTTTTATTATGTTTCCAAAAGGTGAAACAAACTTAATTTTTAGCCTCCAACTTCAGTAAATTTCAATAATATTGATGGCTTTTAACATATTTTGTTGTTTTTATTGTAATTTGGTTAAATGAAGACCCCCAAAAGCACAAATGGTTTAATTCCTCAAAATAATAGTTCTCATTACTGTGACTTGATAAGTATATTTAGACCTTGGCCAATAATGGTTTGAGTGAGTGAGTGCGTAGTTTAGCTTCAGCACTGTTCATATGTTAGACATATGGCTCAGAGGTGACCTCTAGGGAAACATCTTGTATATACATAGATATGAGTCTGATTCAAATCCATAACCTGGATCTGTGTGATGTGCAGCCTTTTTAATAGCAGCCGATATCCGATGCTATACGTCGTCTTTTTTTACAATCTCTCGTCACCTATTTTATAGGCCGAAAATTGGTCTGCTACAAATCTAGATGCCACTTATTGATATTCTCGGTAATTCATCTTTTTCAATCAAATACACATTTATACCTCAAAGTACCATTAAATAGAAAAAATTTCTCTAGCCGGTAGGTAGATTCAAACTAAAAAGCTATGCAGTTTTAAGTTCATCACCTTTCTACTTAGCCATGTGACTCAGTTACCTGATACATACTTTTAAATTGCCAGCTAACAATACCTCAGGTAACAAATCTTATCCAAGATCTTAGTGTCACCAACATTGGTGTCATGACTTATGGGCCATCATTATTGTCTTTGCCGTAGGATCTTTCATCAATCAGTTTACATCTCCTTTCTCCAGGAAATAACCTCTTCAGCCATATGTCCCATATGTGACCACTGCCCAGGAAAAAATAAAACACTCACTGTGCTAAGAAATGGCATATTAAAAAGAATTCTGGTCTCTGATTATTGGTTTGTTCAGAGCTATAAAAAGTTAATGTTGTGAGTTACGATTCCTGTAGGACTATATCAGCGCTTCATACTGTGGAGATTTAAAAAAGTATGAATGCTGTTAAAATAATTATATTTTTTTGGATGGGGCACTGATTACAACTTCTTCTGTAGCTGCACATTGTTGTATCAAAGCATGTATAGCTAATAAATATGTTTTATACGATGTTTCATAGTAAAAAAAGGTACTTTTGTTTTTATATAGCTACATGTCTTAGCTGGAATTTCACTTGTGTGAGTAATGCCATTGTACTTTGCAGATGAATTTCCTATGCATATGCGAGAATGCATCCAAAAACATTTTAATGGATTGTTCTATGAGGATTTCTACCGGTATGACATTTAGTATTATACTTTAATATTGTACACATATTTTATGGCACTAATACAGTTTGTGAAAGTTGAATATGTTCTTGGCGGAAGTGGACTAAATTTGTTATGTTTATGTCTAGGGTCGTCGTTCAGAATGAGAAGTATGATGATTGGACAAAAACGATGATAGAATTACGTAAACTGTTCCATGAGTATAATACCAAAGTTGTTCAGTATCATCAAAGTAATGCTACTGGAACAATGAAAATACCCCGAGCACACAATTCAACAGCCGCTGAAGGAAACTTCCTTGAAGTTCTCAACATGAGTCTAAATGGTAACTGTGGTTTATGGTAATTTAACTTGTAGATAAATATGGGCATATTATTTCTCAGTATTGTATTGGTGTGCCATGAATTATTTAATTCTTCACTACACAGTGAACTACTTTATTGAGGTAATCTACTTAATATTATATATTTGATACGAAAAGGCAGACTTTTGTGTTATATTATTTGACTATCCATTATTGATATATCCATTTCAAAAATCCATTCTTAACAGTTTATGAGAAGTACTTTCTGGATCGTTGTTTTGATCGTACTGGTAAGCTGTCCATAGTCATCACACCAGGACCAGGAGTGTTTGAAGTAGATAGACAGTTGGCCAGTATTACAAAACACAGGACCATAGACTGTGGTACGTACATATGTAAACATTCTTGCAAGGCTCGGGTCTCCTAATAAAATGGTGATTCAGTGTGAGTGACTAAGGATGTGTTATTTATTATATTTTTATATCCCTCTGATGATCTCTTCTACAGGTAACAGCAGTGATTTAGTGTGTATGGGAGAGCAGCCTCTTCATGTGGTTCCTTTGTTTAAGGTTAGTGTCTCGTTTTGTAAGAATATCAGCACTGGTGATTTATACACCTGTAAAATATGACCCAGTTACAACTCTCTTCTGGTTTATAATTTTCTATTTCTGGCAGAGAAATTATCTTAGTAATGTCTCTCTGTGGGATCACAACATACACTTTATCAGGTTGTTATTGTGTCAACAAAGTGGAATATTTCTATTTTGATTGTATGCTGTTTCCTATCACTTTTACTATTTGATTAGAACACTGTGATATAACGTTTTCCTTATTATTAATATTATTATATAATCACCTGACAGCATCACATAATATCAGTGATTTGTCATAAACTGAACTGATTTTATGAGATTGGTTTAGTTTCTGTTATGTGACTACATTGGTATGTGCTGTATAACACATAACATAAAGTGGCTTACAAATAATCTATATGAAAATAGATTTCTTAGTGTATTGAAATATACAGAAGAAACTGGTCTGCATAATGTTAACTTTTTTTTCAGTTTCACACTTCAGTTTCACACTTTACTCCAACTAGGAACAGGATTATTGATGCAGATTTTAATATTCCACACTGGATCAATCATAGGTAACACCGGAATAGTTTTTTGTACCAAGGCTACTGGTTTGTCAGTGAATAAGATTAAAGAAGCTCTTGCATACATACATAAATGCATTCATGATAGACACACTCACATTTGATAGACACATTCACATTATATATATATATATATATATATATATATCATTTCAGCTTTTATACATCAAAAAGTCAGGCTCTCAAGTTAAACAGAGGAGTTTTTTTTCCAAGGATCAAGATGCCACCACTTCTTGTTAGTACACAGTTTATTATGCCTCATAAATATGTCTAATAAATCTATTTAATAGAATGTTTAATATTTATCAGCTGATGCTCAATGTACAATATATGAAAAATGGCACCATTTATATCTAATCAGTAGGTTAGGTCACATGTAACAATATAATATGTTAATGATGTGTTGTTTGTTGACAGAATGATAGGAAGGTAGGAGACATTGTTGTTAATAAGACAATGATTGCTCCAAATAATCCATCATTACTCAGTGATGATGTACCATTTGTGGATTATGATGAATACGATGCCCAGGTATTCAAGCCCGCTGCTCATAAAACTTTCTCAAGGTAATGCAATGTTAATTATAAATAATGAAGCAACGTTAATTATTAGTATTAATTCATTATTAATTTATTATCAAAAGGAAGTTGCTTGTAAACTAAAAATTGTATATGTATCAATAAGCATGTCACTTTATCATTACATTTCCTTTGCTTTGATCATGAAGTCTGTTAATAGTAATTGATTTGAGTAAAAGGCCAAACTTTGTTTGTAGTCACATATATGTATCATGACAATATTTCATGTATATATTATTAATACACTAAAAGGTAATTGTGTCAAAGTAATTTGGCTTGAACGTTTTCTTGAGCGAAAACCAATTTAAGACTCTAGCTCATGCATAGCTTTATAGTATATACCTTTTCTAAAAATAACAACATATTAGATTTATTGGAAAAACAACATTTGATTGTTATATATAGCATATCTTTTATTTGTATATATCCATAGTTTTACATCAGACTCAGAATCCATTAGACGACAGCGAGTTCCCAGGTTGTCATTTTCTGATGCTATAGTTGAGATACTTGATGAAAGATACGATGAGCTGTGTTCTTTACCACAATATATTCCTGGTGCATTACAGAATGATCACAATGACTTCCTCTCGCATTCATTTGGTGGAAAAGGTACCCAACTTAATATGCTTTGATGTTGAACAAATGCATTTAATTCTGATTGTGTGGAGTCGAAAGTGAATTAATGTTCGCTTTTTTCAGCCAAACACGACGCGTTGGATGTGAATCACACAAGATGTGTCATTGGCTCTTTTCCTGGACCAGTGAAGTACATACACCCATCCTCTCCTCTATATCATCGACCACGCCAGGCCTTGTTGAATCCATTCACACCATCACGTCTCAGGTTTAAGGTGACATCCAACAGAAGACGTTGGGCTCATGCATTTCCCACAGGTAACTTAATATGCTTCTGATTGGTGCACTTAAATTATAGGTATAGTTGTTTTCCATAAATCTCATCATGTCATCATCTTATCACCACAGATCCACAAGGCGCATCAGTTCAGCTCCATCATACACACAGTGGAACATTTGAAAATTCTGAATCTCAGCTATTGGAGCATATAGCTCACCATTCTTATGGTACCCTGGTATGTTAGTTAATTTTCACATTACATATGAAACAGTTCATTTCAAGATTTCGTATCCAGATTGAGCTCATTTTCTCAAATGAATCCATGTCAGTTTTTATGAAGATTTTAAAGACAATTTATGGTTTTGTTTCATTTTTTGTTTTGCACACGTTTAGTCAAGACTGATGAAAAGAAGACAGCGAGCTCACAAAACCTCAGAGAACAGTGATGTAGAAAACAGGTAAATTTACCATCGTGTACTGGCTTTGTTTGTCAGCTGATTGAAAAAATATCAAAATATCCAATTAGATGTTACTGCTTTCTTGTGGTATGTCTGGTCTGGATAGCTGTATGGGAGATATATTTGTCATATATTAGTTGTTTCTGTTGTTCAGTTAATACAATTTAAAGAAAATATGTAATTTTTTAAATATTTGTTATCAACACGTTATCAAGAAGGATCAATAAATACACATTTCTATACCTACCAAACATAGGCAGCTATGTATGCAATAGACATTATTGTATGCTAATAAGGTTATTAGTTAGATTTCATTCTCAAATCAAGAAGTCAGATTGTATCATTTTTAACCCAGAAAGTCTTGTGTAAAATGAAATGGGAGTAACGAGATAGTTAGTAAATAGCTTAATCAAAATGACACTACATTTGTTTTTGGAATGTCAGTAAAATACTGTTATGGTGTAACTGATTACGTTTGTTACACATGCATTTTAGATGGTCAAGGAATCCATTCTTTGTTTGTTTATTTCAGAAACATCATCTTGATTGAAATTAGATAGTCTTGTTTATTTTCTCTTCCCTTAGATAATCTCACATAAAAGTATTCAGTTTTTTGTTGTTGTAGTTGCATTAAATACTTCTATGAGCATGAATATTGAGTGTCTACTACATATTTCAGTCGACACAGATCTGATAGCCATATGCTACCTGTGGCTGTATCAAGTACCAGTAGTAGTACTGGCTCCCTGAAAGATGTATCGTTTGACCACAGTGAACATGAACCGGGTACTCTAAGCATAAACAAGGGTATTAAGAAAGTACATAGTAGTGGTACACTGAGTGGCACAGGGGTGGACAGTACTGCCAGCTCATTTGGTTTTAGTGCACATAGTATGGAGAAAGATGGTAAGGACTTGTCAGCTTTAGATATACATGTAATAAAGTATTTAGTAGTCTTTTAGTTTAATAATGTTATTTTCCTGGTGAAAAACTTTGTGCATGAAATTACATGTTTTAATTAATTCACAAAACATTTTAAAATGTCTCACTTTGTATACCATCATTTCCCATAGATAAACCACAGTTTTAGCGCTTCAAAATTGTCCTAAAATTTCTAACACATATTATATATGGACACATTAAAAATATATGGACTTTTTCCCCCGAAATATTTATTAAAAATGGCAATAGGCAAAAATAAGTAATTTTAGGACTTTTGTGCACATGTGGCATTAATAAAATAAATAACACAAAAATACTGGGTATCTATTTATTTAAAATACCACATCACAAATTAAAAACGAAGTGTGGAACATAACATATTTACTTCAATAAAACAAATTTTATTGGAATTCATATAATTGCAATAATGAACATATTTCATTGAGAAAAAAGACATTTTTTTTTTACAATCAATACAACATGACAGAATGGTTCAAACAAAAGCACCAGTCTTCTTCATCTGGTGCATTTAGAAGCTGTCTGACTTGTTCATCTGATATCAGGTCTTCATCATACAATATAATACAAGTCATCTTTATCATCACTGTCACGATTGTCATCTGTGACATCCTCTGTTATATCAAGCTGTATAGCCTCATCTGTCCACAAGATGTTGTCCACAGTGCCATCAAAAGCATTGGATATTGAACAGAGTTTAAAATATTTCACAATGATGGTGGGGTCCAATTCCTTACATGTGTCATTGACCCATTGTATGTTGGTGAATCGGTCAGGTGCATGCATATATTATTACCTCCCTTGGTGAAGGTTTTGGTGCCATGCTGCATCTACCCCCCCCCCCTTGGCTTTTGGTAGAGTTTTCATTGGACAATCATCACCAACATCCAATGGTTGCCATTTTTAGAGGTGTTGTATGAGATCCTTGTTGTGATAGCTTACAATCCAGAAAACAATAGATCAAACAGTTTATTTTCTAATCATCTTCACCTATATTTAATTGTAACTGAAATAGTACAAACTGAATGACTTTAGAAACATACATCACAATTAATAATAAAAAATCACAGAAGTATTAGAAGTTGAAAATTTATGTGTTCTGAGATGACCCCTTTATTTTATTCATTGTGAAAGTGAGGCTTATGTTGGTTTCCCTTTTGTCATAATAAGTATAACATGCAACAAACAGAAAGATATATTGCCAAAAATATTAAGTCCAAAGATTCTATATAACAATTTAATACAGTGCACTGTGGATTATGCACAGAAAGATGAGTTTTTACCACTGATTTAAAACCAAATTACATTATACACAATTGTGGGTTATCAATGGGGAATGATGGTATCTGATGACGTTTCTGATTCCAGTATATTATCTTGAACTTTGTCAGTTTTGTTTAATTACACGAATAAAAGTAATTGATGGTTGGATGTGGTATGTCGCATGTGTTTAGATGTCCCAAAGTGTTTTGGCCTGTGGCCCTTTCCATTTGTTTCTGCATCTAGTGATACCCACAAGGGTAGCTCCATCAACGTGTCGAACTGTCAGCTTCCCCGATGATTGCACATCAAATGGCATGGCAGAAGGCATCAACTGGGAATGGGGCATGTCTGGTGAACAGGAATGGACCCCGGAAATGAAAACAGGTAGAGCACGGCACATAACCACAGCACATGATGTAATTAAGAAATAATTAAGGCTAACATTACCAATTTTAGGTGCTGGGATGATCAGGACAGCAGCCCTGAGTCATCACAGCCACAGCGGGCTACATCCAGATCTGAGCGGATTCTCCAACAAAGAGGACTGCATCTGGATCTGGGGCATAACAGGAGAACAAGAGTGGACTCCAGACACAAAGACAGGTGATCGTAATCGATATAGAACTCTGCCTAGTACACATCTCGTTGTATATGTATTAGTGTTTGACCATTGAAGTGATGTCTGTTATTTGATATTAATGCTTATTGCACAAACTACTTCACCAAAAACATGGACCAGACCATCTGAGTTAGAAATTATAGATGTGGCTTCTTGTTAACATATAGTTGTTGTGATGTTGGTGGTATTAATGATTGTGGTGGTGGCGGTGGTAATTCAATGCCTTATTTTCATTAATTGGTCCATATTAATAATTCCTGTGAACAGTTTAGCTTTGTCAAAATATTTGTCTTATTATTTGGTTATAAAAGTAATCATTTAAATATTTTCTAGGCTATTAATATTAAGAAAATTAATAAGATACTGAATTTAACATAGTGTGCTATGATTAATTGATAAAATTTGCATGAGGCACTGAATATTAAACATACATTTTTATACCTTGACATAGTGACACAAATTTAAAACACCATTAAAATGCTAGTTCAATCCTCATATATATTTGTGAGACCTTTCATTTTACTCTGAGGTATTGGCTAATAATGGGTAAAACAGATAAAAGCACATTTTTAAATTGTATGTCACTTTATTCCAAACACTTTCTTAGAAATAAAATCCATTTTAAAAGTAATAATCAGTTATATAGTTAATAATAATAATAATAATAATAAATGTATATTTAATAAAGCGCCCTTACTAGCAGGAGCCATTCAAAGGCGCTGTACAAATAATATGTAATATAATAATACCCCAAATAATGTCTATAAAAACCCTGTAATGATTTAAAAGATAATAATTATTTATCTGTGAAAGCGACCTTAAATAGGTGTGTTTTTAGAAGAGACTTAAAATTCCAAGAGACGACGCATTTCTAATATTTGCCGACAATTTATTCCACAAAGTGGGGGCTGTAACACTAAACGTACAATCACCATATGACTTGAGCCGAGACACTGGCACCTGCAATAATATCTGACTGGATGACCTGAGTTTTTGGGATGACTCTCATGGAAACCAGGTCACACAGGTATTCTGGCGCCATATCATTAATATATTTATAAGTTATTTACAGAATCTTAAAATGGATACACTGTCTAACAGGTAGCCAACGTAGTTTTTGAAGAATTGGGTGATATGATCATATTTTCTAGTATTTGTTACAATGCGAGCTGCACTATTCTGAATTCGCTGAAGGCGATTAATGTTATAATCAGATATGCCATATAACAGGGAGTTACAATAGTCTATACGAGATGTAACAAAGGCATGGACTACAGTTACAAGTGATTCTTGTGTCAAGAATGCTTTTAAACAGTGGATGTTCTTAAGATGGTAGTAGGCAGCTCGGCATACTGATGTGACATGTTCATGCATGTTAATACATTGGTCAAAAATAACCCCTAGATTTTTTTACTGACTCATTAGGAGTAATCGAAGATGCATCCATCTGTAATGCTGGTGTCTTTAGAGATTTAACACAATGTGATGATGCCAAATATAAAATATTTGTTTTATTATCATTTAGTTTTAGAAGATTTTGAGTCATAATAATGTTGGTAAATACCAATCTTAGAACTTCCCACTGTTCTTGTTAATATTTTTCAGACATTATTAAACAAGATTGTTACAGATATAAGTTACAAGGGTACATGTAGATATTTCATTCTTCTTTCTATGAGTAGTCCCTTACAGTTTAAAGTTATCATGTAAAAAGCATTTATATTTTTTTGGTCAAGATACACACACATACACACACATGCATATATATATATATATATATATATATATATATACACACACACACACCAGTAGAGAGAGAGAGTGAGTCTGGGTGCAAGGATGTGAATAACATTACAAGTAATAATATTATAATAATAATACTTGATATTTATATAGTGCCCTATCCAGCTATATAGCTGCTCTAAGGTACTTTACAGTATTATTATCCCTGGCTCAGACCTGTTCTAATCCAGCACTAATCTCAACTCCCAAGGGAGCATACAACACATGCTGCCATGAAAGGCACAAAGCATTACTCAAACGCATGTCCATCTCATTTTCATAGATGAGTGAACTGGGCCATTTCCTCACACACTTTCTCCATTTAAGAACATAATAATAACCACAGCATTGCATAATTTAGGATGTCAGTCAATGTTTTCTTGTAGCTGACACATACAATCATTTTAATCTGGTCAGAATGATCAATTGTGGCAACATCACTAATGCTGTTGTTGTCATGTTGCCTAAGTAAATGTGGTTTGACTCTCTGACTTAATTTTATTTATCCTCCTCATCCCCAGCAGGACATAAGGCTACAACAACAATGTTAATGTTGTTTTCATCTGGTCTCTCCTCTGGGACCTGTCTGGCAGGAGCCAATTTCCCCCCCCCCCCACCCGCCGTGTAGCTTCCAGAGTCTTTGAGACATGCAAGCCCCCTCACCATTGGCAGGCAAGGTACCAGCACAGAGGGGGGGGGGGGGCTCTGACTATTGTGATATAAGTTGTGTAAAAGTATAAAAACATTCCAAGACAGAGTAAAGTAGAATGGATTTTTGCTTTTTTTCAGCGTAACACAAAACAGATATATTGGTCCATTCGTTTATCCATTAATATTTTGTATAAAAGACTCAGTTTCTTTTTATTAAACTGTCTTGTGACAATTTTATATCTAGCTGGATTAAACTGGGCAAAATCTGTGCAAAAATGTTATATCTTCAGTCCTGATGATCTGGAGCCAATCATCTCCATGTTATATCCACTTCTCTGGTATATATGTACATGACACCCTCTTTGTAATGCCACATTTGGGGCCAAAAAAAATGTGGCATTATAAAGAGGGTGGCGTTCTAAAGAGATCTAACTTAGAAAAACAGTTAACAATTCACAACACAACGTATTTTGTTTATCTACGTTGCTTAATTGGATATGAATGTCAATGTACAACACTACTCACACTCGCATTTATACAAATATAAATTAGCACTTGGTAAAAAGTCAGTCATGGCAGACTGTATGGACGTTAGTGAGGAAATGTTCTTCACACTGAGCTCAAGACTTGTAATTCACTTAATGTCGCATTCATGACCTTTAGCCTCCATGAATCATAGTAAGACACTAAGTGAATTCCTTGCTTCTGAAACTGTGGTTTCTGTGCATGTTGGAAAACTACAAGAAAGGGGCTTGTTCCAAGTCTGTATGCTTTGCTGTTTTATGTCATTTTGATACATGAACATTAGACAGCAGTTCTGTGTTTAACATCACATCCCCACAAAACAACAAAATTATCAGCTATTGTTTGTTAACTGGCTTTGTGGTGAAGATCTTGACAATGCAGCACTTCTGAGTTATAGAGAAAGCTGCTCGTTTACATTTACAAGATTCCATTTTGATGATAGACACTTATTTTCTTATGTATAATAGCACATTGATAGAACAATTTGATTAATGATATGAATAAACTTGTGGTATTTAAACGATTTGCAAACAATACAAATTGAGCAATAATTGCAATTCAACAAATTTATTCATCAATCATATGATCCCTTTATCCATCGCATGGCTTCAGCTAAGCCTTTGTTTGCTTTAGGTAATAATTGGAAACCTTTGACACCTGTAATTGTATGTCAAGAAGTAGTCTTGAAACATAGCGCCAATATTAGACTTTATATACTATATGTGGAAATAGCTTTCTGTCTTGAGTTTTGTAATTGCTTTTATTGAATATTTTTACTCAGTGTGTGATTGGTGAAATAAAGAGGAAAATGACAGATTAGGACCTGTTATTTGTTGGGCTGTTATCAATATGGCATTATAATGGGTGGATATCCATTCTCAGTGTTCTCTTGGTGATAGGCAAGTGTCACTATAATTATAAAGAATGGCATAATATCAAGGGTGCACTTAATATATATATATATATATATATATATATATATATACATTAAGATGAACATTTTTTGTTATTGTTCAGAAAATATTGTGCCGCTAAAGATCACATGACATTGATATCTTCTTGTATGTATTTTTTGGGACTACATAATAATTATAATAATAATAATAGTACATAACATTTGTATAGGACCCTATCCAGTTAGATAGCTGCTGTAAGGCGCTTAACATGAACATATAATTTAAGAATGTATACAATTAAGAAGAAAAAAACCAATAATAACGGCGAATAGAAATGAGAAGAAAGAAAATAAAAAATGAAATTACTTTAGTAAAATTAAAGACCATACGTTGCAGTTTTTGTGTTGGTTTCCATCAGCAATAACTTAGGTTCTGATATAAATGAGCACGTTCGGTGTTAGCCTGTTTACTGTCTATCTCCCTGAGCTAGTGAGATAAACAGTAAATATTCCATTTATAATCTTGTACGTTTAAAGAATGAGTTTGTATTCTGATCTGTACTTTACTTGATATGAATTCATCAGTTGTAGTAATAAAAGTATGCTTCTGTTGAGTTTAGGTGTTGACTGGAAGTCGATGACTATCCCTGCATCATTACCCATCAGCACCGATTATTTCCCTGATGAACATGCTTTAGAACATGAATACATCTTTAGGAATTATGCCTTGTTGCCAGATGATGTGAATACTGACCACAGGTATGTAGTGATATTACAAGTTTATTAGTAATATATTGTTTATCTCACATTAGTTAAAAAAAGCAGTATAAAAGCATTCTAGTGGCTGGATTAAGGATTAAGATCCGGAAAACTTTCTATTTTACAAAACCTGTTGCTGTTCAAAATTATAAAGCTAATTATGGATAAGCTTCCTGATTCTGTTAGTTATTCTGTTCTAAGAGATACAGACAAAATTCACATTAAGTGTTGTACAATCTGATCTGGAATGGTAAAAAGGCTACTGTATGGTTTTCTGTTCTGACTTTTATTCTTGGAAAGCTTAAAAGGGCATCTGATGTTCATTTTTATCAAACTGGAAAGGCATTTACCAGAATTTCGCCTGAGTAATGCACTAACTTAACCTGTATTATTAAAATTCCATATTTAAACTCCATTTAAATGAGTTATGTCTAAATGTAATTTTTTTCTTGAAATTCTAAAACTTAAACCCTCTGTATAAGACATGTTTACCAAATTTAACACGTATTGATACCAGTATCAGATTATGTTCATATACTTAACTACCACTAATACTACTGTTGTAAATACTACCACTACTATTAATCTAACTGATTTTCTACTGAAAAGATTTTTCTGCTGTCTGTTAAAACTATTAAGAATGCAGTTAATCTTATGTTGTTATAATACTTTTTCTTTTATATAAATTTGTTTAGAATATCAAACTTTTCAAACCTAATAGGGCATTGCAATAGTGCAGTAGTTAGAGCACTGCAACACAAACCTCCAGGTTGTAGATTCAAAACTGGCTCACACCTGTGTTTGTGGGATTAGTTTCCCAAGGTATCACTCCTCAGTCATATGCACCATATGTGACCAGTGTTGAGGCAAAACAGTTCAACTCAGCTCATTTTCAGAATCTATTAAATTTTCTATTCATAGGTCTAAGCGAAGTAAACCTCTGACTACAGTGGAAGTTTATAGAGAAATGACAGCACAAAGACTAGCCCAGGTATGCCTTCATATTGGCTTCTCACTGTCGGGAATATAATTCTCCGCAAATTCAGTATTGTTCCTAAATTATGTCATGATAATATGTAACAAGCACACATATTATTACTAATTATTACTTGCAGGGTTTCCAGATAGTTATGTTACCTAAGCAGACATCTTATTCAACAAGCACAACATTAAGTTCTAGTCCTTATCAGACTTCCAGCTTAATGAGAAGACATAAACCTGAACCTGCTGTTAGTGGAGTATTCTTTTTATTAAATAATATTAATATTTGTTTGATAGTCAAATATCTAGTCTAATAAAAAATGCTAAATGTGAAATTGGAAGTTTACAAAATAATTTGTGACAATGTTTCATTTCATCATCTATCTTGAAATTCTGATTGAAATTATTCCTAAACGAACACCAAAATATCATCATGATGGCAAGATTTCAAGTCGATTTTTGTCACAACAGACTCCCTTGGTGTAATGTTTCATGAAATGAACAATGTGGCAAATGAAATGAAAATTATATTTATAAGCTTTGAAATTGATTTCAGACAGACTTCTAAACATTATTTAATGATCCGCTGTTTGATGAATGATTATTTCAGGAAGAGGTCATCCTTAGCATTGGTCGTATCTTTCATCGACTTGCTCTGAACGGACCTCACATAAATGCCACCATGTACTGGCCCAGGTAAGATCCGAACTGTTCTTGCACAAATTTGCCAGAAATAAAGATACTATGTCACCTACTTACACTGTGTTAATTTTGATAATGACGCAGTGTATGGAGACGGGGCCATATGGTGTGCCATTAAAATGAGCTAATATCAGCTTGGAAAATGTTAAATAAAATTTACTAACTTGGGTGATATTTATTACTCAACACACATCAGTCAGACATGGGCATTAAAATATTCCTAATATTACGTACTAATGCAATGTGGTGTTCAACTATGTTTGAGTTATTTGCATAACATTCTCAAAACCTGAAATCAGCAAAAAGGTCCATGTTTAATTGAGATAAAAAGGGAAGAACTTACATTGAAAAGATTTGTGATCACTTTAGATTATATACCTGGAGAATATGACATATTCAAGTTTTGTTTTATTTTCACCAGGGGCAGTGTGTTACAGGAGTTGTAAAGAGAAGGCATGACGTTCTTCTATTATAGCTTATGCTATTGTTGCATTGACTATAGTATGTGATCTACATTTTCTGTATTGTAGACACCCCTGCAAGCACATGAACTACCATTATACGTACAGGTTCCAAGTACCCGACTCCGGCAAATATGACGTCTCTTGGACTGACTTCGTCTACGCTAACTTGGAGAACTATAACTGGAATTATGTTGATGGCTATCTGTGTACAAAGGGAGAAGATGACTTCAGTCTAGTCGAGGTAAGTGGGATAATATAAAAATTGGAATGTTGTTTTCTTTAAATAGTTTTTTTCTTCATATTGTATCTGTGCTATTGTTTCTATAAAAATTGAGATATTAACCAGTAAGTCAACTGCTACAGATAAAGAACTTTTTCTGATAAGTAGAATTGTATTTTATTGCAGTCACTAAAATACTGGAGGTCCCATTTCTACTTGTTGCCTTGTAACAACCAGGCTACGAAGAAGATCATAGAAGGAGCACCGAGGTATTGTTGTGTACAGGTTTTGACCAATTAGCATGCATGATTTATCGGTATTAGCTCATGTCAGTAGTATATTCATAGGGGTAGGATTTTAATGAATATTAACTTTCTCTCCTGGGAGGAAATTATTATTCAAACTCCAAATATGACTATGATCCAAGTCTACATTTGTATCTATTCTATGCGAATAATTATTCACTTTCAGCTGTATCAGTTACAACAAATGACAGTGTACAACGCATTGTTGTTTTTGTTAATTTTTCCTGTTACAGATGTGATATATATGATGAAAGGAGCTTAGAAGACCAGCAACAACTGTTGAGTAACTTCCTACGCTTGATTGAGATGTTAAATAAAATACGTCATCCAGCTCAGACACGGCAACAAAAGGTGACCCACTGGTATTAATAATCCCTTGGATTTTGACATACCATATTTACTCTATGTTTTCATCCCCTCTTTATTTTCACCCCTGGTCTCTTCCCTAAAAACAATAATTTTCAATGTTTTTGGAACCTGACCAAAATGTGATAATTGATATCATTTTTAATATTTATGTAGTATGTTTGCTGATACTTGGCTGTAAGTGCCATTTCACTTTCCTGTTTGCTTCAGCTGGCTGGTTATGGATTGGTCAGTTTGTATTGCATCATAGCTGTGGCCAGTTAATTTAAATTTGAACTGTGTCTATTTTATTTAGCTGATCGTATGGGAAGCATACTACACACAAATGCTGAGTCTGAATAACCTTAGTGTAGCAGTTCAAGGCCACTGATAGATCTATAGGCATATACATGATCAAATAATCCTCCAGGTTTACACTGAATAAACCACATGCTTAATAGGAAGTCAGTGTTAATTGCATATGATAATAATAATAATAATATGTGACATTTATATAGTGCCCTATTCAGCTAGATAGCAGCTCTAAGGTGCTTTACAATATTGTTATCTCTGACTCAAACCAGTTTCAACCCAGCACACATCTCAACTCCCAAGGGAGCATACAATGCATGCTGCTATTGTAGACACAAAGCGTTACTCAAACACATAGCCATGGCATCCTGTCATGTACTCATTTTTATGGATGAGTGAACCAGTCGCCAACATGGGACCATTCAGCTATGAGTCCTGTACTCTAACTAACAATTACTAAGCAAACCTGTATGCATAGACAACATATATAATAGAATATATAATAAATGGAATATTATTCTGCATACACACAGACACACACACACACAGACACACAAACACACACAGAGAGAGCAATTTAATATTTTATTGAACATATTATTTTAGTACATCATCTTCTTTTGTGCCTACAACCATACAGCAGTCTACTTTTGCCACACAAGATGAGGACAATCCTCTGTGAAATAACATGTGTTAGTAGCTGAAACAGGTCACGTTTTGCAGATTATTTTGAATGAAACACTTTACTCTAATTGGGTCCAATCATAGAATTAATTATTTGATTATGGATGAATACATAGAGTAAATATGTCCTTACTCAAGAGATGAAAAACATTTTATAGGTCAGAATTTTCTTTATCTTAGTACTGACTTTAAGGATTTAATTATTTTTAATAGTAATGGTATACCTTACTGTGACATAGAATATCAGATTATTGATGTTATGTTCCACTCATTAGTCATCTCCGTTTACATGTTACACATGAAGTGGCTGGCTGTTTTTATAGAAAGAACTCACCAGAAAACCAAGCCTGACATCTTCACCTGTGACCTTGTCCAGTATGGATAGAGGTGAAGGTCGTGACCTCACTGCTACTGCCAAGGTTAAAGCAGCAAGTAAAGTGCAGGATGTAGCTGAATCAACGCCTGTGGGTAGCTACTGTGTCAGTGGCACAAACACACCTAATGCAGAACTCCAGCTGAGAAAGGTGTTGAAGTCGAACATCTCTGTTGTAAAATATTATTATTATTATTTATTATAATACAAAGTACTATTGATATGACCTGAAACACTGGGGCTTAAGTTACAAGCACAGCCAACTAAATGCATAAAATACTATATCTTAGTATTGTATTTTGTGTATTTTTCAGTTTCAATTAAACACAAAACACTCGCATCAGAAACCTGTGTTCAAACAAAGAGTTGTATCATTTATTGGTTAAACTTTATGCACACATGAGTAAATTTAAAAACTAATTAATTGCTGAGTGTACATTTATGAGAAAGCGATCAGTGTTCTGTAGTTTACAAATAATCTAGGATCTAGTTGGTTTGAGCAGTAAAGAGCCACAAGATTATTTACAAGGCTTTTTTTGCCTGAAAACTGCCTTGGGTTTAGATTGATTACATTTAAAAAATAACTTATAGAACCGCCATTGTTTATAGTTATTAGCACATCACTAAACATTTAAAACATTCAGGAAATATTTGGGAATTTACCATCAAAATAAAACAGATGAGAATGGACCTTTCCTGGCTCAAAGATTCCAGCTTAGAAATTCCAACAGTTTACAGTTACCATGGAACTGATTGACTTTTGTTTATAGAACAAGGTCTGTTCATTCTAATATGTTGTATATTTATTGTGATATATTCTCATTACCGGAGTAATCAAATGGTCAATAGGAATCAAAACATTCTACACAATATATGCATTTCATGTATAAATAAATATTTACTCACATATCACAGTTTTGTTTATATTTTGACTGATTTATCCAAGCAAATAAGCTTATAATAACCTGACTTTATGATTCTAAAGTCAATATTTAGTGAGTAAGAAGACATCTTTTACAGCAAACATTTTGAAGTAAGTTAGGTAATGTATAAATTCAAATGGCTATCTGTGTTGTAGTATTAGTATAATATGCTTTGAACAGGTTTCATCTTCTGATGTGAGAATAAGACTTTCTTTTGTGCACTGAGCCAACAATCTAATGGTTCAATGTTAAAGTGGAATATTGTAAATATACAGTTTCACAAATGATATATCACCAATATCTAACCGAGTTTTACTATTCAACTATGATAATGATGTTATACAGAATATTTATCTCGGAAAAAGTATAGCAGTCTCTTTACTGAGATCTTGTGTAATTCAAAAATCAAACATACTCCTTCCAACTTCATGTAACCCTTAACAAGTTACAACACTCGAACACAGGACAAAATGTATTAAGAACAATGTAATATGTGAGGGGAGGTCTCTATCAGACTAATCCTACTTGATCTGGAAAGGTCCACTGTTTTTATATTTTGTAATCATTTAATTTACTTTAAATGAAAGGAATTACAAAAATATATAATATGATACACTACTTCAGCTTACACTTTTTTACATTTCATTTCATTTACATGATATTTCAAATCATATTACAGCCATCTTTGAGTGGAGAAATTGTGACTTCTGTCAGCTTAAATGTGGTTGATACAACAGAGCCCACTTGGTATGTAACTAGTACATCGTCCTCTCTGAAGCTTACACATTCATGCTAAGCTTTATTTTGTGAGGAATCAATTGGCAGAATACATTTGTCATGATTTAGTGTTATACTATTTACCACCTTATTGTATAGTAACTATAGAGTTTATAGTGTTGGTCACTCATTGTCTATTTTTACAGCTTGTTCACAACAAAGACACCAGCACAAGAAGTAATTGATGCCATGTTGGACTCGGTGTAAGGATATCCTACTATTTTATTTTTAAATATATTTAGATTCTGAGTGCACTTGGGAAAAAGAAACTAGAAAACTATTTATCACTATATATAAATGTTTAATTTTTGCATAAAAATTTCTATTGAAAGATTATAAATTAAATTGGAACCAAAGCCATAATTATGCGGAAAGGTGTTTGATGAATTTGTTAAATAATTAATCATTAGTTAAATTTCTATCCAATAGGACTGGCTTATACTTCGTAAAGCAACAGCAACAAGTGGGTTTACCTACATTACCTAACCACTGTTTTATAGCTGATGAGGCCATGACTTGGATCATAAAACACTTCGAAGATGTCGGATCTAAAGTTGAGGCAGTGTCCTATTTGCAGGTTATTAGTTTTGTGGAAATCGTGTCATCTTGAATATCTACTTACACACACACACACACACACACACACTAATCATATTTCATTTCTATATAATCAGATTTAACTCTTCCATTTCTCTCAATTAAAATGTTTTTAATCGTACAAATTGTATACAATTGTTGAAATAAATGGTAATTGTTACAATTATTAACTAATTACAGGCACACAGTGTAGATATTTGTTATTTTTAATGTTACAGAGACTGGTTGATGAACAGCTCATTACACATGCTTCAGTTAACAGAAAGCACAGATTTGTAGCTGGTTTTTATCTCTACTGCATTACAGAGGAGAAAAAAGGTACAACGTCTAGCCATCCTCTACCTGTGTTATCTGATATTTTCTAATGATTGTAATAAATTAATTTTGTTGTTAATTATTAGAAAAGAGGATGTTTTCTTCTTATTATAAATCATTATTTGTTAATCGGATGTAGCTCATGTCATCTTCATCCCAGATCAAGCTGCTAGTTTCTTTAATCCCGACTTCGAGAATGATTGGGTTGAGGTAGCTACTTACTGTCCACTTACCGAGGATGAGCTACCAAACAACTACAACGTGTTTGACGATGAGCTGATAGAGCAGTGCTGTTATGAACTACCAATACTTCTTGATGCGGGCAGTAGAGGGAGCCAGTTGCAGCCGACCAGTGAGTATCAAATTTGTGTGATGAGCAAACATATCTTAATCGTTTACAATGGATGGAAGAGGGCTTATTTTGTTTGGGTACACCTTCGGTCGTTTTATGTTGGTGAAGTGGGTTTCGTAGATGAGAGTTGAAGTGGCATTTTGCTTCTATATTAATTCAGATGAGTAATTTCGTAGACTGTAGGGATGAGTTTATGTTAGTTGTGCACCATTTGCTTTTGGAAAATATTGTTGAGATTTACCCCACTGATCACAAATATAGTTGCCTAAAAGGATGATTTGACCCCACTATTCAGATTTTATTCTACTTATTCAGATTTTCATTCTGTTCACCATTGATCAGTAGTTGGCTAATTAGCCATGGCTAGCAACACAAGAAATAATGATTCATTCAAAAGGTCATGTTGTGATGAGGTTAGAGTGACTATTATAGGTCTCCATTAGCCGATATCTACAAACTGATTAGCCACTTATATTAGTCATTGGAAGACCCATTGTTAGTCTTCAGAAAATGTCTGTTTTGGTATTTATGAGGTGATGAGGAAAGGTTATAGAAAGGTTAAAATATCTAGTTCCGGTTAGTAATTGTCATTGTTAGCATTATATGGAGACTTTATGGTGTTCACTTTGTAGCAGATAAATGTTTATCCTGTCTGTTACAGAGTTCACCAAGTCATTATTACCTGGTAATGATATATATATATATATATATATATATATATATATGTATATATATATATATATATATATGTATATAAAGTGTGTGTTTGTCTCTGTGTGTGTGTTGGCCAAAAATCCTGACAAAACAGTCTTAAACACCAGTGAATATGACGTTTGTTGGGACTATAATTGGGACTATGATATTTATTCATTAAAATTCGTTTTTTATTATTCTAAGCCCAATATGGCCAGGGGCCCAAATAACTCTCCACAGGAACAAGCTCTAAAGTCCATCCTGTAAACTAAGGCTGCAGTAGTGCGGTTTTCTTATGATTATATTTTTCTAGAATTCGATTATATTTTAAATGTGTGTCATGAAAAATTATGTCAGAATACCTCTGTGTCATAAATACAAACAGACAGACACACAGATAAATAGACAGAGAAATAGACAGGTAATAGACCTTGCCAACTAATTTTCACAGGCTTTTACGCTTTGGGTCACCAGCCAGAGCAGCGGAGGCGAAGTGTCTTGGTTTTCAATGTAGGCTGGATTCTTGTTCTGAACATCTCTGTTTGAACAACGATATACTGCGTATTACAATTGGAATTCAGATAGGAAAATACTTCTGGTGATAGTTTAGTTTCTTGTTGTTTAGCATATTCCATTATTAAATGTTGTTATTGTAAAAAAATTAAAGTAAATACTTCTTTAGTGAAGTCAGCTAATATCCAAATAGCACACCTGTTTGTTTATTAGAATTATGCCATCTATGCCGGCGCATTATCACTGATGTGCGCATGTGCCATGAGTCTACTACTAGATGATGGTGAACATTCTACACGGAAAATGACCACAAATAAAATAAATCTGATAGATATCTCTGAATGATAGTATCTCGCTAAAATGATAGTATTACAACTGCCGATATTATTATAAATGGCCAAAGATGTGTATTGAAGAAACACTATGGCCTTAGTATGGGAAAGCCACTGCCTATACATAAACCTTCGCTACAAATACGGCAATCCGCCTGTACACAGGAAATGTGTTCTGCGAACTACCACTTAGTACTTCTAATTTAATCTATTTTGTTTACTAAATCAGTCTTCTTTGAATAGAAATATATTAAACATCACCTTATCTTTCATTTTCCTTTACTGACTGTTGGAATCGTGGAGTATTATCACCGGCAATGATCGTTAAAATATCTCGCGTACACACTCCAGACTCTACGATTAACACAACCTAGTTGTAGTAGTTCTAAATCCTGCCACCAGATGTCACTAGCTTAATTGGCAAGGTCTATTGGATACAAACGTCCACACATGCACACACACACACACACACACACACACATTTATATATGCATACATAACATTCTTAATACACATAGAACTAAAACTACAACTGCACACTTCACAATTATATACTGATATATTGGTGATGTTAAGTTTGGTGATTGTTAATGTAACTTTCCAGATTCACCAGGCCATCATTCAGTGGCATCTGGTGGACAATGTCAGCTAACACTTGATTTGACAGCTTTCAAGCATGGTAAAGGCTTAGAATGGGTGTTTGTTAAGTATTTGTGTATATATATATATATATATATATATATGTGTGTGTGTGTGTGTGTGTGTGTTTGTTTGTTTAATACAACATACTAAGGCTTTGTGTTCTGCTTCAAACATACTTCAGCTTAAACTATAGTAAGATTATATATCATTAACAAGCAACTTTCTTATTAATCTTCATGTACATATTCACACACACTAAAACACACATGCACACACACATAAATACTCATACATTACTACTCACTGACACACTCACTCACTCACTCATTCAGTCACACACACGTCTGTTGATTCATATATCCAGTAATTATTATACCGTAAATTTGTAAATGTTAACATTTGTATTAATTATCAACACATCGCAGTATGTTTAGTGTATCCTACATTTAGCAGTTTTGAATCACAGTAGTTGGTTTGAAATCACAATTTCCTTGAAGTAATTCGAAGACAGAAGATTTCTTCAAAACAAAATCTGTATTAAAAGAGCTTTTTTTTAAAACAAATATTTGGAAGAAATAATTTATATGAGACACTTGCATTCTATTATGTATTGCACTTTATTGAAATATTTTACCAAATTGATAAATTAATATATAGGCAACAGGTATTGATAACTAAATGTTTCATCTATAGGTCAACTGTGTCTCCTTGTATAAATACCTGCCAGTTGTATTATGAAATGTGAATAACTCATTGTATATTTTGTCATCAAATGCAATTAATACTAATTGAAATACTACTGTCAAATCAATGCAATTTGTCAAAACAAAGAGTGATTTTATTCCAGCTTCTAATAAGAATCTAGTCAGTTTTTATTCCACATTTTCATGGAGACATCAAGTACATAATCTTGTTTATATTATTTGATACATTTGGATTGATGAAATATGTGACATAATTAATTAAATATTTTTAAAAACCCACTGAAAGTGCTGAAATTTTGGCTTTTGAATTTGGCCTCGGATTAAATCCTGAATGAAGTAGTTTAGCACGGCTGCAGATAAACTAATTCTGCTCATTCTTATTTTATTTTCAACAGTTGGTGTTGCATTTTTAAGTGTCTCTAGTTTACTGCAAGCAGAGATCAATGATTATTTATCATTCAGTTTGAGCTAAAATATGTCAATTATCAGATGCTAAATGATTTGGTTTTATGCTACATTATTAAATAAAAATGGCATTTTGCTTATGTTTAATTAAATCCCATATATATATATCTATATATATTATATATATATATATATATATATATATATATATATATATATATATATATGGTATAAGAATGATTTATGTTTATTAACTATTTAAAGTGTCAAACTATATTTTGCAAGCTGTTTTATCCATTTCTTTATATTTGTTGTTGTACTATCATAATATTTTTTTCTGCTTGCTTATTTCAATATTGTTTATTGAATACTGATATTTATCATTAATTATTCAAGTTTTGAGTGTACCTAATATCAGAAAGAATTTTAACTCATTTACTTATTTATTCTGGATCCCTGAATAAAACTAACTTAGTTTTGTGTGTGATGTTCCTAGGTGTACAATACGACTGTTTATTTACTTTATTCTGTGGTTAATCATCTATAATATCAATATTTGATAGAGATGACTGTTTAGGGAAATCGCAAAACCTGTTGAAATTATGTGCCAATGATCTGTTTATCTATTTATCTCTCTCTCTCTCTCTCTATATATATATATATATATATATATATATATATATATATATATATATCATATATGAGGTAATAATACCATTATGGTACAGTTTCTATTCATCGATTCTTCTAGGATGTGCCATGTATAAGAAGGTTCGGGTAGACGTTGATCCTAATCATAAAAGCGATCGTTTAGAGTGGGGAATGGCTCACTATCATGCCAGCTACTGTCCCAGTGCAGCTTATGAACTAACAATACAATGGCTTGTGGCCACAGGATGTATCCTAGGAGATCTGGTACAGTATATAGGCAATCAGAAAGACAGGCAGACATACAGACAGATAGACAAGCAGAGATACTTGTTTTAATATGATAAATGTAGTATTAAAGCAGTCTTTCAGAATTTCATTGATACACCTAATTGCTCTCTCAGTCACTTACTGGATTTGTGTGTGTATGTTTGTATATAGATTCAAGGTTGGGCTAGGAAGGCAGGATCCTTTGGTTTCCACCTCTTGCCAGTACCAGGAGATCCATTTGCTTTGCCTTTCACTCCTGGATCTGATCCATTAAGGGGACCAATCTTTGTTCCACTTAATGTTGACTGTCTCAAGCCAGATGGTGAACATCTCTTTGAAGGTAAATATATGTCTAACTAGAGAATTGTTGCACAATATTAAATATCTCGTAATATTTATGTTAATTATTTATTTGTTCAGTGTAATAATGAATTTTTTATCACGCCAGCATTTAACCCGGACACCAGGGAAGAGCGACTGTTAAGATTTCAGGACAGTGTTCTTCGAAGGTATAAAATATAATTTAATATTCAGTTTGATCATTTGATGCTTTATTCATTATGATATAAATGTTATTAATTATTAAACACGTGACCATAATAAACATAAACATAATAATAAACATTAAACAGTTTAATGTACAATGCCATTTTCCCTTTTTTCATTTCAGTGTATATATTTACCCAGTTTAATGATGTATCAATTTATAGCTCGACTGATCCGGTATTAACATAAAAGCATACAACGCTGAGCACCATTTCTCTAACATTTTATCCCTTTCTCCAGGTTTGGCTTCATGCCTGACATGTGTCCACTGAAGCAGACCAGTCACATGAGCTTTACTGAAGACAAACAGCCCAAATATGTCCACTGTACTGGCGGTATGTTTGCCATGATACCAGACACTAAGACCACATCACCTCGTAACGAAGATGGTACCCACTGTAAGTTGACCGTGGGCTCCCTCAATGATTATATCACGCTACAGTCAGTAGGAACGAGCAGGCTGGAGCAACAAGCTCAAGATGCCAGTTTTTATAAGGTCAGCATTACTGTGTAATAATGGAGGTAGATTTCCAGACGACTGTTTTTAAAAACAAAAATACGCTTATTAACCGTATTATGGCAGTGGAATAACATTGAGAAATAACACACATACAGACACACACACACACACACACACACTCACTCAATGCTGATTATAGTCACCAGTTTGTTTTTATTCAGCCACATTTTATATACATTTTGCTAAGTTTGTTATCAACATGGATACAAAATTATTTGGAAATAGTGAAAACTTAGAAGGGAATTATCAAGCATTTTCAATGGCTACCAGTTTTTAGATGTTACAATCCAATTTTTCAACAGGTTGGTTTTCTTTGGTCCTGGAACTACATGTTGGCTAAGAGATGGCGCTCGGCGAATACCGGAGATGAAAGCTTCCAGGATAAGATGCTCGCTGACTTTCGTGCTTTCTGCGCAAATAGAGGTAACAGATTAGTGGAATACTGGGAGAGTTGCCAGGAACAGCACAAGGCCAAGCAGACCAGAGCTCACAGTCCCAGAGTCAGTGGTCTTCATAAGGACGCTGACGATGTGCAAAATGATATTGCCGAATCGTTAATTAATACCAAGTCTAGATCAGAAGATTCCTTAGAAACGCAACTCTGATCATGTCTTAGTATTTATCGTATAATGAGGTAACTTACTGAAATACTTCAGTATTAATATGTTATGGCTTTGTTATATGGCATTGTTGTGATGTTATCATAAAAATGTATTATCTCAGTCAAATAGTTCTCATGTTATGTACTAACAGCTCTCATACTAGGCACAATAGATGTATCACTGCGATATGTTATCTTCTGTTATTATGTTTGACACATAGTGTACTATATTGCCATGTTTTGGGATTCAGTTTAGAAACAGCTTGGCTCACCAGATAACAAGTTGATACTTGTTTGTATTTACAAATACTTCAATGAGAACTTAATGAGTAAAATATTTACAAATTATTTCATATATGAATATAATGTGTAGTTATTGATTATTAGAAAATTACACTAACTTTTTTTTTGTCACACTGAATTTATTTGCACTTAAACTATTATCTGATCAAGGTTCAATAAAATTAAATTATTGATAAATATAAATGTGTGGTAATAAAAATCTTTAGATGATGATGATAATTTTGACAAAATAATAATAATATGTGCACCATTTTTATAGCTTTATCAAGCAGAAACACTATTAAAAGTGCTTAACAAGAACAACACTTGGTACACTATTCAGAAATCTTAATTAATTATCACATTTCCTCCATTATGTAAATCAAGCTTTCATTTATCACAAATGCAAAACACATATAGCATCATAACTTTTAGTTCATTCTGTTGTTTATTTAATTTTGGTGACCATTTTACAAGAAACTGCTTATATGTTTTTGAACATGTAGGACTAGCAATAGCTGAATGGACCTCTCCAATTGTGAAAACAAAATTATAATTCATGAAAGAAATGATATCAAGGAAAGATATCTGTGTGTTGAATCTTGGAATATTGTATGATTGGTTTTGGTAACAAGAACTGTGAGAAGACTGAACAAAAACCAGTAATAGTTGGACATGGCAATATTGATAATGTCACCTTCACCTGGCCAACGGATGAGGAATCACATAATTTATATGAGCAGAAATTGAATTTTGCCATCTACACCATTTTCATCACAAAGCTGGAATGTCTGGTCAGGGTCTGATAGGATTGAGATTACTGCTGAATTAGTCTCCACAGTCTCTGTGCAGAAATGGCTCCACCAAAAGTTGTGTGGTGCAATGGGGCCCATACCAAAAGATTACAAGTTCCTGAATCTTGGCGACTTCAACATCAGTGTGTGTATGTGTGTGTGTCTGTGTGTAGAGACTTAAAAAGTCTGATCACCTCTAACACTCAGTCATATCTATAAGAGATAGGGTATGTTACTGTTAATGGACTACATGATGACCAGATGCCGTAATATTCAAAATAAGATAAGTTTGTACGATGATGTTTCCCTAAAGAGTTGCCCTTCAGCAACATGTCCCAGGTATGGGAAGTGCTAAATAAAACAGCTACTCACTTTCTAACTCACTCACAAGCATTATGAGTGCTGCTGATTGTTGGACAAGCTGTCCGTTATTGAGAACTAAGTTTTCAATCCACATGAACGTTGAGCAGAGATACAAGAAGGATGACAACCAGAATGACCCAAATGTTAAATGGATTGTCAATTCAAATATGAGGAAGCCTCTTGAACAAACAAATATATCGGCTATGTTGTAAGCTTATCATAGGAGATAGACCTAGAGAAAGCTCACTTCAGCCTTCAGGATACAGTCGGCCAACTCAATTATAAAATGGTTGGACGCACCCCCCCCCTCCCCAATAAAAGCACACCAAATGTAGTTTGATGCAGAGTACAGAATTTGACCAAAACAAAACTGCCGACAAAACCCCCTGCGATTTTGAAAAAGATGGTTTATATGTGAATTTAGTATATAGTTTTTTTTCTTCAAAATACTGCTCAAGTTACATATATCAAGCTTCATTGAGTCACTCACTCCTTTGAGTCATTCGCTCCTTTAGTCACTGCCTCTAGTCACTCCTCCTTCACTAGTTGATTTACTGGTTTTCAATACTCACGAGTCCATCGCTACTGGCTTATAAAAATATACCAATTCCACACTCAAAGGTCTCGGATATACCATAAGATGGAAGTAAACTTGTTGATGTAAATGACATATATAAATATAATATTAACAATAAAATAATGGTATTTAAGAACCATGTGTGTTTATTATTATTCATTATTCCTGTAATATATATATATATATATATATATATATATATATATAAACAATAAAATAATGATATATAACAACCATGTGTGTTTATTATTATTTATTAATTCCTATATTCAGGGGGTTTTGTCCGCGGGGGTTTATGTCCGGCTACCGAATTTGACAGCTGCCAGAGACTGAAGCGAGAAGTTTTCATGAGCTGCTTTATTGACAAGCAATCGTCTTTCAATCAGGATTGTTTAAACTATCTCCGTGGCCACCTTCACAGAGAGACTAAAATCCGGAGGATTAAGAACCAATGGTGCAAAGCTAAATCTGCAAACTTATACTGACGAACTCAAGACGAAGATATTCTAAGTTTGAACGGAGCCTGCGTATTGAT
Organism: Paralvinella palmiformis; assembly: GCA_025642065.1. Taxonomy (NCBI): domain Eukaryota; kingdom Metazoa; phylum Annelida; class Polychaeta; order Terebellida; family Alvinellidae; genus Paralvinella; species Paralvinella palmiformis. The sequence goes on along the minus strand of JAODUP010000963.1, from coordinate 9,811 downwards.
CCATTCCTATCACCGCTCAACGACAAACAGTTTTGAATGAAGCATGAATTAACGTGTATTGTTTGAATTATAGCTTCTGTCAGCTGATGATGATCATACCTCAGATTGACTAATCTCGGTACTCTCTAGACACAACCTCTATTTCGACTGTAGAGTATAACTGAAGCATCCACCTCTTATTTATAGACCTGACCAAACCGTTTGATACAGTTAGCGGCTAGGACCATGCTGTCTTGTCTAGGATTTATGGTCTGATAATTCGTCAACATTATTAGAAGGTATTATATTATATAATATTATCTATGACAATATAGTGACCGAATGGTCACTATGCCATAACGCTTCCCATTTTCAAACGGAGTTAGATTTCTTGTATCAATTCTATTTCGCCTACAGTCTGCCTCCAATTTTAACTGTTCGCTTCGCCATCTAAGGTAAATGCTGATAGCACCATCCGCTATTCATATGATCTGTGTTTATTTGGTTTGAAACACTTGAAATCCAGAATCAAATTTTCAAAGACTATGCGAAGAACCTTCTCTACGCCAGCGACTACGTTCTATCCGCACAGGGCAAAAAACAGACTTGCAAGACCTTGCCTATTGACAAATTGTCCTGGTTTGATTTGAAAGAATGCATACCATCTATGATTCTCTGATACAATTATATGTGTTAGCTATTAATTAGGATAACACGAATCCATTGTTCCTCATTGCCAAATTAATGTATTTCATATTTCTCGTATTCTGATAATAATATCAATTGTAGGGGCTAGTAGGGAGATATCACATTGCTATACTGGTCCCACAATTTCCACATTATATGTATGTTATATTAATATATATTTACTTTTAAATATCATTATTATTATCATAATTGGACATTGTGAATAAAATTATTACTTACTACTACTGACAAATATGTCAGAATGACCATCAATCGAAATATTATAGAAGCATATGATAAATGAACGTTGAACACAAGGTCGAATATGATTAAAAAAATAAAGATGGTATACTGGACTAACTGGAGGAATCGGAAAGCGAGATGTCACTTTTACTGCCACTCCTTCTAAAAGATCATGGACAAATCTACTAATAGATCAGAAAGGTCGATCAAGGTTAATCTCCGTTAGTAAGTTATTATTATACCAAACTTATAAAGCGCTCTTTTCATACTTAAAGCGCTGTACATAAACTTATGAAAAAACAACATATAAGATATAACAAATATAATACGATTATTTCATAACAATATATGTATAAAGCTAAATTGGGATATATATATATATATATATATATATATATATATATAACTGACTAAGAAAAAGAAATTAAACATCAAACTGGCTAGAGAACAAATGCGTTTTCAGCAACATCTTAAAAATGTTCAGTGTTTTAGATTCACGAATGTGAGCTGGGAGTACATTCCATAGCTTGGCTGCTGAACACTGAAATTTTCTTTCGCCATAGCTATTCTAACCATTGGAACCACCAATATCACTGAACCCATCAAACGTAGAGTTCTTCTTGGTTGATAAACTGTCAACATGTCAGATATGTATCTTGGAGTCTGTTCATGTAGGGCTTAATACGTGTGCATCAGGATTTTAAATTTCACTCGATACTTAACAGGCAACCAATGCAGATCCTTCAATATTGGTGTAATGTGACTCCGGCGTGATGTTCGAGTTACAATCCGTGCCGCCGTGTTCTGTATACGTTGCAACTTATTAATGGAGGTCTGCGGCAGTCCATTGAGCAAAGCGTTACAGTAGTCCAAACGTGATGTTATAAGCCCATTAACCAGTGACTTACTTGCATCACTTATTAAGTAACGCCTAATATGCCCAATGCTGTGGAGTTGGTGATAGCCAGCCCTACATATAGTATTCAACTGTTGCTCCATATTTAGTGCAAAGATAGAGTCAAAGAAAACACCTAAGTTCCTCACAGTATTCACTGGTGTTATATTAATGTCACCAAAACAAACAGTAACGTTTTTCATATGGGAGGCATTATGCTTAGATGTGAACAGCATAACTTCCGTCTTGTCACTGTTCAGTTTCAGCATGTTTGTAGGCATCCATCCCTCAATGTCAGTAAGACAGTTCTCATTGAGTGAGAGGGATTGTGCTTTCACAGCGTCTTCCTTCGGCTTGAATGAGATGTATAGCTGTGTGTCATCTGCATAGAAATGGTAAGAAAGTCCATGCCGACGGATAATGTCTCCTAGAGGCTTAGCGTACTTGGTGTATTTCTTCGGGCCGAGTACCGAGCCTTGTGGTACACCATATTTCAGGAGTACTGGCTTAGAATGCTCGCTATCTATGACCACTACCTGGAAGCGGTCGGTAAGGTATGATGTTATCCATGTAGTTTTTTAGAATGTCTGGATCGAGTGTTGGTTTCTTAAGTAGTGGTCGTATCTGGGCGCACTTAAATGCAGGAGGCACACGACAACTATCCATGGAGACATTGACAATTGCGGCGATGATAGGGAGTAATTCACTAACACACAGCTTTAGAAGCCATGTGGGCATCGGATCAAGACTACAGGATTTACTAGGTGACTTCACGATGAGAGTCTTCACTTCATCTTCTGAGGCGTGAGTAAGCCTCTCCAGTGGTGTATTTACAGATGATGTATCGATGTCCTGGTCAATACCGTGCGTCTGATCTGTCTGGAGGTCACGTCGGATGTTTTGTATCTTATTAATAAAGAATTAAATATACATTATTATTATTATTATTATTAGAGCTGAACATCTCGGTTAGTTCACTGGGAGACCCTGTCTGGGGAAGAGATGTTGATCCGCTGTCGCCAAGCAGGTGTTTGGTCACTTTGTATATGCCCTTCTTGTCATGGGCGCAGGCAGTGATCTTTTCAGAATAGTAAGCTATCCTGGTTTGTTTTAAGAGTTTATTCACCACAATACATTGATCTCTATATATTTGGTGGTTAACAGTCAAGCGATTCTTTTTCCATCGTCGTTCCAGTTTCCGTCGGAGATGTTTAGCTTCTTGTAATGTATCGGTGTACCATAGACAATCAGGACGCTCTGTAATAGTTCTAGTACGAAGAGGTGCATGCTTGCTTATCAATAAGTGATGTTAGTCCATTTATAAAAGCAGTCACCAAACCATCTCATTGTTGTGAGTGGTGTATCCAGCGGGAAATGTAGACCACTGGTCCAAGAAGTCAGGGATGGTCGAGCAATTATCTGTTGACGGTGGGAGTCGATATACGACAGCCAGACGCACCGTCATCTCTCCCATATCAAAACACAGTCCATGTGTTCAAAGTTTGTGTAGTTGCCAGTAGTACTGGAGCCGAGAAGGCGGAATGATATAGTAGACTAGTAAAGCCACACCACCTCCCTTTCTACTACTGGGTCGGGGTACATGTTTCATGTTATATCCAGAAGGGACCAATTCGGCAATGCATTTCTTGTCCACAGATGTCCCCAGCCATGTCTCTATGAGAGCAACAATATCATAGTCCTGTGTAACAATATAGTCACTCAGAGACCAAGTCTTGTTCTTGATTGATCTTGGGTTAAGGCAACATATTTGCAGAGACATCTTCAAAGGTTGAACATGAACATAGTTACATTTAATCCTCACTAAATTGTTCTTGTTTACACCCAGTCCATTGGCTTGTTTATGTTGATATGTACACGATCCACTTCTAAGAGTTGTTATTACAACAATACACCTCCCACGCTTTGTTTCTGCACGACCCCCCCCCCCCCACTGGGAAGTGGTGAATGCTTCATTGATTTCCACACAGACTTCAAAGTACTGTTGGTGTAGGTCAGGGTTGCCATGGAGACAATGAGTAATAAGTGTCCATTGAATGACTGATATCTATAAGTTAATCCATATATTAAACAGCTCTCCAGACTTCACTATAATTCAACATGGGGTTCCATGTACATTCATTGAACTGCAGTCCCAATTATAGCGGATAATTCACTTCTAATAATGTTGATTTAAAGGTTTTTAGCCAACGCACAAAAATTGCATCACTAACAGTGCGCACTAATACACAGAATATTACAGCAAGTTATGTAATCAGTGTCAAAGGTTAATACGTGTTAATATTGCGAGCATTGACCTAAATATAAAACGACGGACTGATAAACACGTACGATCTTCATTATTAATAAAGTAACACAAAATACATCACTCAGTAACCGTCATCTAATTTGACCTACAGTCTGTTGTTCCGTCGTCAAAAATACGTTTAGCGTACACTCAGGTCTTAATTCACTTAAACAACCTATCATCAATCATTCCCCGAAGGATAAAATCCTTCCCTCTTGTCAGGTTTTATTCTCTAGCTCGTGATGGTAAAACACAGAGACACGTTGTTCATCTTTATATGGATTAATATCAGTCAACAAGTGGATGATAAACAAGTTCGTACTGAAAAAATTGGATGTCCTTATATAGAGATTGTAACAGATCAGATCTAGTTAATTAGCTTTTAATTTAATCCGATGATACTTATTAGAAATCTTCCCCACAATTGATGCGTCTATCGGCGGTTAGCGACAAAAATCACGTGTCTATCACGTGGAGTGAAGAATGACGTCATTTTCGGGATCCGGTTACTTCGATTGCGCACTGGTCACGAGAATTTGGGCGACAATAGCAGAAATATCGGTGGTGACGACGACGATATGCGTCGTGCGTCATTTGTCGTCGACCTCGCTGCATCTCTATTTTAAGATTATCATAAAAACATCATTTCGACCAGACGTCATCATCATCATTATCATCATCATCCCACTTCTTCTGAAATATCCGTATAGACACCACCGGCAACGACAACACAACATAAATCAACACCAGGTGGCCATGCCCCAAAAACGACCGCCAGGGGTCTCTGCCCCATACTTCAACAACAAAATCTATCCTTTCCTAATCTTCATCAAGCGTCAGATGACAAACAGACTCCGTCTAATTTGACAGATGCTCGATGGTTTTTTTTGTTATTTTTTTTTGGCCTTCATCACACAATCTACGGGAACATAATGGCAGATCTCATCGTCTTGCCGATTGTTAGATGTACAGACAACGACCTGTCGCAGAGATGAAAAAAGTGGTCTATGCCGAAGGAAAGTTTCTGGTACATTTGCTTCTTTCGATATCGCAACAATAACCGCCTTGATATATAATATTGATTGTCGGTTATAAGAACGGGGTAACCAGAGTCTTGCAATCGCCGACCTCTCTCTAGAAAGTCGCCAATAAATTGTATGCCAAATCTCGTGTTTAAACGAATTAGTGTCTCCTTTTGTTTCAGAGAGAGATAGATGTCTGTGACTTTTATTGTGTTCGAAAAATGATCCATGATCCAAAGAGAGAAAAACACTACTTAAAACACACAAAAGATGATGATGATGATTGATGTTATACGGCCACTTTTGTGCACAAGGTAGGCTAAATGGACCGAGTGACCTCCAAACATAATGAATCGAAGTAAAAGATGAAACACCCTTCAGATATGCTCATGCCGATATTCGAACACGGGTAATACTGATTTATGATCCAACATGCTACCGTCAGACCACGGAGGCGCCTAAAACACACAAAGAAACACTATATATATATATATATATATATATATATATATATATATATACTCAGTCCAAATACCTTTTATCACAATATTAAAATACACACACAATAATACTAAATGTACACGACACAAGTGTAAACCCCAGCGCGCCCCGGAACGATGTACTAAATCTGGAAAGGATGTGAAATGCACATATCATTGTTAGCTTTATAACAATAAGGGATGTTAAGCTTCATCTCTAAGTGTAATATCGTCACGTAACTGGGTCAACTAGACTAACGGAGTCGTAAAAGGGAAGAGATGGAAATTACTTCCGCCAAAAGGAGAGCTCGAACGGGTTAACCTTTGATGTGGTGCTAGCCAACGACGTCGTAACCATTCAAAGATTTAGCCAATATTCGGTTTAATCCATTATAATGGCTTCAAATAAGATGGATGTGGAGGATACATCATTTCGCTTATTTAAATGAAAAAGAGAGGATAAAGGGTACAGGAAGCAAATGAAGATAATAACCTTCAGATGAGATCAATCACGTGATGTGCTATGTGGTAACTAAACACTACTGAAATCTTAGCCATTGTGTTCTAGGAGACATAAGATATATATATATATATATATATATATTGTGTGTGTGTGTGTGTGTGTGTGTGTGTGTGTGTGTGTGTGTGTGTGTGTGTGTGTGTGTGTGTGTGTTACGTATAATAAAGGTGTGGGCTCAGGCTTTCGTGATGTTTATAATTCTTACAGAATTATGACCAAACGACTTCTACCTAAATAGAAAACAAATTATATATATTAGTACACATATAATGCAGCTATAATTGGAATAAAGGATTTATATTAGTACATATAATATATATTATGATAATAATCCTAATACCTTCAATAATAGCGGCTCTTCTATCTATAGCTGTTTTTCATTTAGTAATAATTGTATTTTAACCATTTTCTATTATATTAAGATCTATGATCTGATGGATAATAATATTGGTAAATTACACTTTATTTGCGCCTTTCACTGTTTCAGTCAATTCTTACACTGACACTGTAATTATAAAAAATTGACTCGCAGATTGTCATTTCTAGTTTAAACTACCCAACGCTTTCTCAGCGTTTCATCCCGCGGCCAGGGGCGCCTCCGTGGTCTAGCGGTAGCGTGTTGGACCACAGATCACTACCACCCGTGTTCAAATCTCGGCGTGGGCATATCTGAAGGTTGTTTCATCTTTGACTTCGTTTCATTACCTTTGGAGGTCGCTCGGCCCATTTAGCCTACCTTATGCATAAAAGTGGCCGTAAAACACCAATCATCATTATCAACTTCATCCCGCCGCCAACACATGCCAACTTAAATGTTTATTTCGCTTACTAGTGGCATGACAATACGGTACGCAGAAGTTAGTTTTTGGCATGATTATCATTATTGAGTAATTGGCTAAAATATGCCCCAAATATCGCCACTTATTTGACATGTCACAAAAGTTTAATTCCAGAAATGTACCATTGCCAGAGGTGAAGGTTTATCAACGTCATAACTCGCCAAATAATTGTATCACTGACCATCATTTGTGTAATGTAATATTTATGTATAACACATTAAAATAAATAAATATGTATTAAGTTATCATATTTTTCAGAAATAAGGCTGCAAAATTAGTCCAAACACCAAATTTAGACACTGTTTATTTCAGGGCGGTCCAAAGTGAGAAATGGTGAAATTTTCAAATTAGTCGTAGAACATCCATTTTTGTTTCATTAGATAGGTCTTGAATAGAATAATTAGTAAATATATAACTTGACATGGTTTCCTTACATAATTTTGGAAATATATATCTCGATAGGGTAGAAAATGACCACCGTAAGGTCCAATGAATATATTTTTAATCTACAGACATAAAAAACAATTAAAGTCGATATACAGTGAAAAAGAAGTTTAGGTATTGCGCTGTTATATTTTTATAAAGAAATTAACCACAATACAATATGTTTTATGATTAGAATGTAGTTATATATATACATATTATATGCATGTAAATCAATATTACGGTGACCAATGTGATGAACTATTTTTCAAGTGAGACAGACAAATCCAATGGAAAAGACGATATTTAATTGATACAATTTTAATGTTGGACATAATCCATGGTCTCATTAAATCACGCATCAATTGTTTTATGTACATCTAACAAATTGAAATGCAAATAATCACGAACACAATGCAACTTTATCCCCCCAAAATTGCCTTTCGGTGTTTATCTTAGGCCGGCAAACTTAAATCAAGCAACTTTTTTAAAACAAATATTTAATTCTCTATTACATCTTAAATATTCACAATGTGCACGAAATATAGTCAAATATAATATTTATGTATATTATTATGCATATATGATACATAAAATAGGATGGATGAGCTAAATTAGGCATAGATTTGACGCTCCGGGAATTTACGAGATTTGGCACTGGAGCACCTCTGGGTTTTTCCCATTGCGCAGCACGGATAGTTTCGCATCAAAAACTAAAATTATATCATTAAATAGAAAACATTCTCAGCTTTATCACAGTTGTGGTTTCCCTTTTCTAGCTCAATTATTAATAGATGTATTATTGTGGTTTAGATTTAAAAGTGATCGCAGACTAGGTTAGTTTCGTATTTTCATAGGGAGACCAGCTTATTTAGAAAGAGTAGAATATTGGCAACAACATGGCTAGCTTCGTTTGTTAATAGATATTGCCATTGACCTAAAAGAAAATATTTTATATTTAGGTCAATGGATATTGCCAAGGCCGTGCGCAAAGAGGGTAAACAGACCCCCTATCGCGGACCATTTTGTCAAAAAATCGTTTGCGCTTCGTTTCTGACCCGTTTTTGACGTAACGTCATTTAACAATTATATCCCCGATTTCAAAACAAATTAGATTAGGGGATCCCAGCAGGCACCTGATGTTGGATCAATGTTGGGAATAGGTCGATTTTAGATCGCGACGTCGCACAACGTGAACCCAATGCATATCCAATGTAGCTGGGCTGGATTATATCGTGTTGGATTTAGATCGGTATTGCGATGTTGGATCAATGTTGTATTTTCCATCATATATAATTTACTATTTTAAGCCGTTATTGTGTGTATATCTGTTATGGGGGTATCTGGTGGAAGTTCGCACTATACATTTGTTCAAAGCCAAGCCACAACTCTGGCTACAGCTATCAAGCGGCCTAGCTATATCTACCCCACAATCCCCGGGTTCTGACGTCACGCCATCCTAAGCTCATTTGAACCACTGACCTATATATGTATATAGGTCAGTGATTTGAACGTAGCGCGATTTTCCGATACTGCGATGAGATGTTGTAACTGGGTGCCTGAATGGTATATATATATATATATATATATATATAAAACATGCCACGATTCACTCTTCACAACATGACTTTCATCATCCAAATAACTTTACATTCATAGTTCACATAATAAAATATTTAGAGGTTTTTTATCATATAATATCAACTAATTATATTAAAAAAAGAAAAGGGTAACATTGTATTTGGAGTCACTGTCTTGTAAATAGATTGATTTTATTATCGGAAACCATAAAAAACATCCTTACAACAAGAAACTGTAACAATAGTCATATTGTCCAAAAGGTACCTAATGATAAACATTGACATTTATGTTAAATGACATAAAATGAATGTATTTCTTTGAAAATATAATGAAAGTCAAAAGACTGATAATGATATTGATGTAACAAGAACATAATTTATAAAACAGATACATTTATTAAAAAACACTACAACAGATGGAACATCAATAAAATTAACTTTGTCATTATTTTGATATTATCAGGAAAAAATAGATAATAAATAGACAAACAGAATCTGTGAGTAAATGCTGAAGGAACATCATTATATGTGTGTGTTTATAAATATAAACTCTGTTACAACCTCATCAAACCCAACACACGCACACACCATATATATATATATATATATATATATATATGGGCGACTCCTCAACCAAACATCCCACCAGAGAACCCTTTCTTTGCTTTATTCTGGGCTGTACTTCTCATCACCCTACTTCACACAATAAGCCTACTTTCCCCCACAAAAGCTATAAGACACTCTCATCAAACCATAGAACTTTGTCCCACTGTTGCACAGTCCAATCCTTATATCTTCGAGCACAACGCTATATCACATCTCTACGAGCTTTTAGGGAA